>JMQE01001390.1:0-67992 GCA_000731825.1 Hypocrella siamensis | reverse complement strand
CAGCCAAATATCGATTTGTTTCACCCGACGGCCTTTTTTTTTTTTTTTTGGTCCGGTATGGTCCGGTGGTTTTATTGATCCGATGGCGAAGCTGAGCGCCAGGAGCCCCCACATCCCCCCTTGCAAGGTACCTAGAATCAATAATCAATTGATTGATGATTGCCAAGGATCAGGACGACCGACACCTTCCCCCCCGCGCTGTTCCTCCTCCAGGGTGCCCACTTCGGCCTGCGCAGGTCCAGTCGTGTCGTATCTGTCGTATCGCCGTTGCAGCCCGACACGGCGCCTTTGCTCCTTCTGTCTCGATGCGCACAACACACCTGTGAGGTTGACCTTGTCAGGGACCACCAGCCGCTAGAGTAGACGCGCCGTCCAAGGCCGCTGCCAGATGTTTCAACGTGACCACAACCAGACACTAATTACCTACGTATGTAGCCAGGCTCATCGCCTCATTCGCAGTGAGTTTTGTGCGTGTTCATGTCGCCCTGTGCCATCCCTCAGTCGTCCCACTTGCATCTACATTTGCAATCTGCAAAGTCTGCTACATATTTCTCACCAAAGTGCACGCTGGTGGTGCATTTGACGTCGCCGCTGCCAAAACATTCCCATCTCCCGTCTTCCTCGTCCGCGCGGAATCGGCCTAGTGACCCCTCGCTCAGCCGGCCCGGCCGCGGCATTGTTCGACATGGCTTCGCAGCCAAAATGCGAGTCGCCAGAGATTGGAGTCCAGGCCGTGGCTTCGGCAACCGGCTTCCTCATCTCAGGTACGGGGTTCGTCCCGTCATGGCGTCAATCGAAGCGTCTCGTTCACACATGTTCCAGGTTTCTCGCTGGGCATCTCAACGCTCGTGATTCCCGTGCTCCTTGACACAAACACTGAGGCTTCCCAGCTCCTCATCCAGTGGGCTCGCGTCTATCATTACGGTCACATCTACACGCCCGCGGCAGCCCTCACGGCGTCGGGCCTTTACGCTTATGCCGCCCAGCGACATCGGTCCTCGAGGAGAGAGTCTTGGAAAATTTATGCCTTGGCCGGATTGGCCGTCATAGGCATTGTGCCATTCACGTGGCTGGCCATCACTCCCACGAACAATGTCCTGTTCTCCATGCGGGACTCTGTCGCGCAAGGTTCTGCAGGGCCCAGTCTTGGCACTGTGCAGAGACTCGTTGGCAAATGGAGACTGTTCCAGGTCGCTCGCTCTTTGCTGCCGTTGCTAGGAGCGGCCTTGGGCTCGGCTGGCGTCATACGAGAACTGAGGGAGTAGCGAGGTCGACGAAGCGCATCGGATGAGCTCAGGACGCAAACTCCGCCACACAAGGGCAATCTAGATTGGACTTTGGCACCTTGACTGCCGTCACTCGATTCCCGCAAACCTGGTGATCACAGATGGTTGAATTTCAAGATTGGACGAAAGCGCCCCGGGCTGGCATCTCTGTATTTTGGTCGAATGCTCTATCAAAGTGAGCCGAGTTTGCAAACACGGCCTCTGTCTTCTGTCTCGCCATCCATCCCGATGGGATGGGCATTATTTGCTACGGTTCCCTACAGCCCAGCCTAGTTCCCTCCCCTAACCGGCATGCTGTCTTTTTCCACCGAGTACCACTTCTTCTTCTTGGCTCGAATCTCAAACGCCACGCGAAAGTCGCCGGTCAGCTTCCTCAGAACCTCGTCGGTGAAGGGCTCCAGCGCCAGAGTTCGGGTGCCCACATCGATTTTGTCTCCGTAGATCTCTGTGACGAGGTCCTCCACCGTGATGCTCTTTTGCCCCTGCTGATGAACCCTGCCGAGTGCTCGCATCACCTGCTGCTCGCGCTTTTTCTTGCCGCTCAGCTCCATGTTGATCTTGGCCGGCAAGTTGGTGATGGTGACGCCATGAGCCGAATGGCCAATCGAGCATCCCTCGTCGTACATCTTCTGCAGGCTGGTCATGAAGGTGCCCAGGTCCTCAACCGCGCTCGTCCCATGACCGAGGATATTATCGCCGGTGAACATGGCCTGCTCCTCCTCGAGTATGAAGCACATGTGGTCATCCGAGTGTCCTGGCGCGTGTAGAGCGCGGACAGTCGCGCCCTCAACCTGGAAGATTTGCCCGTCGACTATGTCTTGCTGGCCGCTGTCCGGCTCGTTCTTGTAAATGGCATCCTGAAGATGTGGGTACAGGCGTACGAGGTCAGGAACACCGTCGGTGTGATCCCCATGCCAATGGGTCAACAGTACATGAGACAGACTGATGTTCATGGACTCGAGCGTCGATGACATGAGCTCGGCCCACGCCGGCTCGCCTCCTCCAGTGTCCACAATCAGTCGCTCTTTTCCGGTCCCGATGACGTACGTATTCGTACCTTGATACGTGAACTAGAAAAGCTTGGTCAACTCGGCCTTGAGAAAAACAAAAGCCAGGTGGTCGTGGGCGCGTATCTCGTGTGCGGCTTACCTTGCCCGGGTTCTGGCCCAGTATTCGAAGCACTCGTGGGGTGATCTGCTCGACGTCTGGCAGGGGTGGAAGATTTGTTGTTTGACCCTTGATGTAATCATCAAAGGCACATATGTTGAGCGACTTGTTAATCTGGCGGTAGCCACCTTTATCTCCCTGCATCACCTCCGCGTTTGCATCCATGGGCTCCCGCATCATGCCTGAAGTTTCGAGCTTGTACATGTCTGTGCTCATGTTGAATTGATGCACATTCGCAGTCAGATGCTGCGACTCGGCTATACCTGATCAGCAGTGATTCCTGATGGATAACGTGGGAGTTGTATGAGAGTCTATAATGAGATGCCATCCAGAGAGAGCTGGAGGTGGTGGGTCAACATGTCGAAGTGACGGCGCGGGTATCAAGACGCGTCGGACCGTTTGAGCCCACACTCGATTTTAGGCGACTCGCGCAATGTCGACGGCCAAGGACTCCAGCTGAACAATTGGCCATCTTGCAACACCACTGATTTCCTCCGAGCCCGATCTCATTGACCCGACAAGGCGGCAGAAGTGATAATCTTACGGGTCTCAGCACTATAAGCCGACCCCTGTCGGCAAGTTCAGCCTTGTTATCGTTTTTCGAGAGACGGCTGGGTACGCTTTGCAATGATTTGTCTCCATGTCACAACATACCGAGATGGCCTTCCGATCCGATATGGAGAGGGCCGCAAATACACACGAGCGGAGAGTTTCGACCATGTCATTCTATCACTGACCAGAGGCGCTCCCGTTTATTCTGTGAATTTTGCGACCCTTGAACACCCCGTCAAGTGTGGAGTTTTTTTCCTCTTTCATCTCTCGAATCAATAGTTCGAATCCTGCAGCCACTTAGATTGAAAGGCCTCCGGCAAGGGCCCAATAAAAGAATACTTGTGATAAAGGGGCAATTGTTGAAATAGCTATTATTGCTATTTCAACGCCCAATATTACTATTTCTTGACCATATCCGTGGAAGTATTCTAGGCATTGAGGGTCCTAGATATTCCCATCCCAAGGCATGTCTCGCTCGGGTCTGCTTGCCATGCCAAAGCGCATTCTCGGGCATCTTACTCTGTCGTTTGCATAGCACCGTCACTGATTTTCCCTATCCCTAATTTTCTCCTTTCTGAGTACAAACCTATTTCCATTCAAGACTACTCTCGTTGGAGCCCGAGGATCCAGGGAATCATTCTGTGAAGCACGCAATTCACAAATCCTCTCGATATTCTTTGACTGCTAGAGGATCCACGTATCTGGCATAATATAATGTCTGTATATACCCCGACCAAAAGCTCAGAGACGGACAGCGAAGCGGGCAACATGAAGATCGTGTGTTTTGGCAACGAGTTCCCCAAAGATGATTTACTGGATCACTTCCGGCAGCTGCATAATCACAGCAAGGACAAGGGCCATTCAATCTTGGCCCAGTTTCTCAACGAGGCCACACGCGTGGTCAAGGAAGAGATCCGCATCCTGCCAACCGAGCTAAAGCAGCTGATCCCGCCCTTTGACACTCTCATAACATGGGCCGAGAACGATGAGCTCCGGGAGGGATTGCTTTGCGGCGCCATCGACGGGGTGGTGCTCATCGTCCTCCAAATCGCGGCATACATCGGGTAGGGCTTCTTCCGAAAGGCCATCGTGTCATTTTGCGGATGTAGGAAACTAACGTTTTCGGTCGCACAGTCATTACGAGGACCAAAATGTCGAGTTGGGCGATTGCTCCAGTACCTGTCTTGCTGGCCTTGGCATCGGATTATTGTCTTCAGCTGCGGCCGCGCTGTCGCCCACCTTGGCGCGCTTGCCGCTGGCTGGCGGGGATGCTGTGCGGCTAGCTTTCCGCCTGGGTGTGCATGTCCTGGGCGTCTCTGAGAACCTGGAAGCTCGTGATCTGTCGGAGAAGCCTGAAACCTGGGCGTACGTGGTGCACAATGTCGATGCCGCCGCCGCCCAGAAGGAGCTGGACAGTCTGTACCCTCCCCAGAAACTGCCAAACTCGGGTAAAATCTTCATCAGCGCCATCAGCCAGACATCAGTCACGGTCAGTGGACCTCCGTCCCGCCTCAAGGCGCTTTTCAACAAGTCGGGTGTGTTCCGCACCGCCAGGTCCATCGCCCTGCCCGTCTTTGGGGGCCTTTGTCACGCGCCACACGTCTACGACGACGGGGACGTCGCGAGCATAGTTCAGGACAGTTCCCTGGCTACAGTTCTGGCCGAATCGTCGCCAATCACACCGCTCTACTCGACAAGCACTGGACTCCCGTACCCCGCTGACACCGCCGTCGACCTTTTCAAGCACATTGTTGCCGAACTCCTCACCAGGGCGATATGCTGGGACAATGTCGTTGGTGGATTGGTTGACCGAGCCCGAGGCTTGGACGCTTCCTCGGTGGCCGTCTTCTGCTTCGGCAACTCCATCTCGGTCAACGACCTCAACAAGTCCCTGCAGTCCACCTTGCCCAACTCCCAGGTGCAAATCACCAACCTCATGTCGTGGATCAGCAAGTCTGCGCCGCGGGACCAGACGCCCCGTGCCACCTCCCAGTCCAAGCTGGCCATTGTGGGCATGTCTTGCCGACTGCCGGGGGGCGCGACGAGCAACGAGAAGTTCTGGGAGATCCTGGAGAAGGGCCTGGACGTGTCGCGGCAGATACCGGCAGATCGCTTCGATGTGGAAACGCACTACGATCCGACGGGCAAGGACCTCAACAAGTCCATGACGCAGTACGGCTGTTTCATCGACGAGCCAGGACTGTTCGATGCGCCATTCTTCAACATGTCTCCCCGCGAATCGCAAGTGACGGACCCGCAGATGCGCCTGTCTCTCGTCACCGCATACGAAGCCCTAGAGCAAGCGGGTTACGTCGGCAACAGGACTAGCTCGACCAAGCTGCAGCGCATCGGGACCTACTACGGCCAGGCGGCCGACGACTACCGAGAAGTCAACCAGGGGCAGGAGGTGAGCACCTACTACATTCCGGGCGGCTGTCGTGCGTTCGGTCCTGGCCGGATCAACTACTTTTTCAAGTTCGCCGGTCCCAGCTACAGCATTGATACTGCGTGCTCATCGGGGCTGGCCGCCATCGAAGTAAGTCTTTCTATTCCCCTCAAAGTGACATCGCCTTGGTGAGCTGGACATGAAGATGCAGGAGCTGACGGAAACGTTTCAAAAAAAAAAACAGGTGGCCTGTCAGGCTCTCTGGAACGGGGACGTTGACACGGCAGTCACGGGAGGTGTCAATGTGCTCACGAACCCCGACGGTTTCACCGGACTCTGTCTTGGCCATTTCCTCACCAAGGGCCACAACGCATGCAAGACATGGGACTCAACCGCCGATGGATACTGCCGTGCAGATGGCGTCGGCAGTCTCGTCATCAAGCGGCTCCAAGACGCCACGGCAGACAACGATAATATTCTGGGCGTCATCCTCGGGGCAGGAACCAACCACTCGGCCGAGGCCGTGTCCATCACCCATCCCCACGCAGGCCATCAGGCCTACCTGTCCCGTCAAGTGCTTCGCAAAGCCGGCGTCAACCCGCTCGATGTGTCGTACGTCGAGCTGCACGGCACCGGCACCCAGGCGGGGGACCACGAGGAGATGCAGGGCATCATGGAGGTTTACGCCCCCATCACCAAGAGGAGGCGAGCTGACCAGCCGCTGCACATTGGGGCCGTCAAGGCCAACGTCGGCCACGGAGAGTCCGTCGCCGGAACAACAGCGCTGATCAAGGTCCTCATGATGCTGCAGAAGCAGGCCATCCCCCCGCACATTGGCATCAAGGGGGAGATCAATCCCAAGTTCCCTCGAGACTTTGACAAACGCAACCTGCACATCCCATTCGAGATGAAGCCGTGGCTGCGTGACCCCAAACGGAAGAGGATGGCCGTGGTCAACAACTTTGGTGCTGCCGGCGGCAACACGACCATGGTGCTGGAGGAGGCGCCGCTGCGCGAGGCGACAAGCGAGCCGGATCCGCGCGAGGCTCACGTCGTCTCCGTCTCGGCCAAGACCAAGGTGTCGTTGTCTGGCAACCTGCGGAGGCTCATTGACTACATCGACGGCCATCCCGACATTTCGTTGGCGGACCTGTCGTACACCACGACGGCGAGGCGTTACCAGCACAGCTTCCGCGTGGTTTCGGCGTCGTCCAGCCTTGCGCAGCTCAGGAAGCAGCTGACGTCTGGCCTGGACGGCGTCGAGACAGTCCAGCCCGTCGGCAAGAGCGGGCCGCCGCCAGTCTGCTTCGCATTCACCGGCCAGGGAGCTTCGTACAAGTCGATGAGCCTCGAGCTGTACCGCGACGCGCCCACGTTCCGGGAGCAGATTCATCACCTCGACGCCCTGGCCCAGGGCCAAGGATTCCCGTCATTTGTCCCCGCCGTTGACGGATCCCACCCCAGCGACCACGAGCATTCGGCCGTCGTCACCCAGCTTGCTCTCGTCGGGGTGGAAATCGCCCTAGCAAAGTACTGGTCCTCTCTCGGTGTCAAGCCAGACGTTGTCATTGGCCACAGTCTGGGCGAGTACGCGGCGATGCACGTGGCCGGCGTGACCAGCGCCAGCGACACGCTTTTCATGGTCGGACGACGAGCCGAGATGCTGCAGGACAAGTGCACAGTCGGCAGCCACTGCATGGTCGCCGTCAGGGCTCCGCTGGAGCAAATTAGACAGATCACCTCTGACAAGTCCGACTCCTTCACCGTCGCCTGCATCAACGGCCCCTCAGACACAGTGTTGAGCGGTTCCAAGGCGGCCATGGACGAGGTCACGACGGTCCTCGAAGCCGCTGGGCTCCGATGCATCAAGCTCGACGTCGCCTTTGCCTTTCACTCGGAGCAGACGAATCCCATCCTCGACGACTTCGAAGCCGTGGCAAAGTCGGGCGTCATCTTCCACGAGCCCAAACTGCCCTTCATCTCACCCCTGCACCGCACGGTCGTCTTTGACAACAAGACGCTGAATGCGAAGTACGTGCGCCGGGCCACACGCGAGACGGTCGACTTCTACGCCGCGCTCGACGCCGCGCAAAAGGTTTCTAGCGTGGGTGCCGAGACCGTCTGGATTGAGATCGGCCCCCATCCAGTCTGCATGGGCTTTGTCAAGTCGGCCCTGGAGTCTGTCTCGCTTGCCGTTCCGTCGCTTCGTCGCGGAGAGGACAACTGGAAGACCATGGCCGAGAGCCTCGCCTCGCTTCACCGCGTCGGCGTCGACGTCTCTTGGAACGAGTTCCATCGTCCATTTGAGCGTCGCTTGCGTCTCCTCGACCTGCCGACGTATGCATGGAACGACAAGAACTACTGGCTGCAGTATAATGGTGACTGGTGCCTAACCAAGGGCAACGTCTTCTACACAAAGGATATCGACACGAAGACCAAGATGCTCCCACAATCGACTGCTTCCGCGCGTGGTCCTCAGACGTCTCTCGTTCAGGACATTGTCGAAGAAGAAATCAACGGCTCGGGCGGCACCGTGGTGATGCAATCCGATCTGAAGCAGCCAGACTTTCGCGCTGCTGCAGAGGGGCATCGCATGAACAATTGCGGTGTGGTGACTTCGGTATGTATCTGTCCGCGGACTTTCCCCCCAAAAAGAAAAGGAAAGGAAAGGATAGAGCAAAAAAAAAAGGTGCATATACTGACTTAGCTCCGTGTTCAAAGTCTATTCACGCCGACGTCGCCTACACTCTGGTCGGATACTTGGTCGGCAAACTGCTTCCCAAGTCCAAAGCCAAAGACGTCAAGCTTAATATTCAAAACCTAGTCGTCACAAAGGGACTGGTGGCCAAAAGCGACAGCAGCGCCTCTCAGGTGATTCGTGTAACTGCAACGACGCCCGACATCCACCACGACGACGTCCAGATGACGTGGCAAAACGTGGCCGACGACGGCTCCGTCGAGGAGCCATTCGCCACGGCCAACGTGTCGCTCGGCAAGAGCGACGACTGGCTCTCTTCGTGGAGTCCAATTGCCCATCTCGTCCATAGCAGGATCGAGGTGCTCGAGGACTTGGTTGCCAGCGGGTCAGCCAACCACTTCTCGCGTAACATGGCGTATGGCCTGTTTGCCCAGAACCTGGTCGACTACGCCGACAAGTACCGTGGGATGCAGTCGGTCGTGATGCACAAGTTTGAAGGCTTTGCCAACGTGCGCCTGACCGAAAAGGAGAGCGGCAAGTGGACGGTGCCGCCTCACTTCATCGACAGCGTGGCGCACCTGGCTGGCTTCATCATGAACTGCTCCGACGCCATGGACACCAAGAACAACTACTGCGTCACGCCCGGCTGGGGCTCCATGAGGTTTGCCAAGCCGCTCGTCCCGGGTGCAAGCTACCGTTCCTACGTCAAGATGGTCCCCAAGGCCGACGAGCCGACGACCTTTTTCGGTGACGTCTACATCATGCAAGACGACGTCATCATCGGCATGGTCGGGGCCATCAAGTTTTGCCGATACCCTCGCCTCCTGCTCGGCCGCTTCTTCACGCCGCCAGACAAATCGTCCATGTTCGAGAGCAAGCAGCAGTCCGTTTCTGCGCCGAAACCCAAAGAAAGTCCCCAGGCCTCCAAGAGCTCCAACGCTGCTGCGTCTTCGGGCCAGCAATCCAAGCCCCAGCAAGAGACTGCTGCGCCGTCAGCCTCATCGTCGCAGCCGCCGAAAGAGGCCAACGCCGCCAAGCCCGAGGCTGCTGTCCAGCCGGTCACAGAGGCGTCATCATCCAACACCATCTCCAGCAGGGCGCTGCAGCTGATTGCCAAGGAAGCTGCCCTGGACATTGCCCAGCTCGAGGACGAGGCCGGCTTCACCGAGCTCGGCGTAGACAGCCTGATGTCACTGGTCATCACGGAGAAGTTCAGGACGGAGCTGGACGTCAAGGTCGGCGGTAGTCTGTTCCTAGACTATCCGACGATTGGTGATTTGCGAAACTGGCTTGAAGAATACTACGGGTAGACGGCAGCACAACGATGGGAAGAGCCAATTATTCTGAAGTTGGAACTCGTGTCTTCTGCAGCTACGCAAGCACACGAGGGATTCTTAGCAGTCTGTGTTTCGTAGCACTTTGTGAGATGTCGTGTTGGTCTGAGCAGCCATGTCTCCTGCGCAATACGAATAGGACCGATCACTCAACGGACTTACATAGAACAGCAGGAGGGGTGCCCAATGATTTTCCAGGACTCTTGCCGCATTGATATTTATAGAACTAATGCTGTGGTAAATAAATGCTCCAAGAACTTAGCAGGCAATTATTTGTGCTATCTCAGGTCCCATTGCTGACGCCCGTACATGCGCTGCGGGTCTGTCATTATTATGACATGATGGTACACCTTTGTCTCTTGGTGCGCCATTCAGCAGCGTCGGAAGCCTCTTTTGTAAGGACCCTCAATGTGATTTACATCACGTAATGAAAGAAAATGCATTGAGAATTGCCTGGACGTGAGCTGAATAGAATCAACTTGTAGATCAGCTTGTATTCGCCACTTATAATGACAGTATTGAAGCGACCCTTGTGTTGCACTTTCTGTGGCCCAGCCTTATGTCTCATCACAATAGAGCGGAGTTGCATCCTATACAGCATATTTATCAAAGCTTGTCCTCTTTGCCCTACAGACCACGTCACTCAGTATGGCTCCAAAGTTCATGTATCTAATTTCATGACTTATCAAAAGGCCTGATTACGAATAGGCGTATCTGAGCCCCAATACACGTATAGATGACCATGGGGACCATGATGGTCTGGTATCCACTGAAGTTCTGATGGTCAGCACAAATCCATGACTCAAAGACACGACATTATCGGGGAGAAAGGGTACCAGAGACAGGAAAGACAATAAACAATAAGAAAAGCAGTTCTAGTACAAACGAACCTGCACGGCAGTGAGTCCAAGAGGGGATCCTTCCGCGGGTTCTCCCGTGCCACTGGACCCGCGATACGATGCGTCAACAATATTTCTAGCAACAATTTGCATAGCATCAACCAGAAAATTTTTAATCATGTCGATATTTTTCTTCAGATCACCGGGCTGATCTCTGTTGTAAATGATTATCGCGTGAGTATCGGGAGAGGCCTCTGTCTTTGTTTTCCAAAGGAAATAGAACAAATTAGTCATATATCGGAGCAGTATCATTGAGACTTCCACGAACATGAATTGTTGCGTCAAGAAGCTTTTTGTCGAGAAACTTCTGAACTGCTGCCTGATCGCCGAGTTGGCATTTCCCGTTTCCCTCCTCGGCTCTTGGCAAAAGATTAGTATGCATCGACTTCGTCATCGGATGTATTGCTTACATGTGGCCTGGGCAAGAATCAGTATGATACATAGTTTTAGGCCTCAGGACCAAGAAAGTCTCACCAAGAATCACAAAGTTGGGATCTGAAATAAGTATTCCAGTACATCCATGCATGTACGTGAGCCCATAGGCCTCGGTATGGGAACGATCCACCTTGAAATATTCGGCGCTATTTACGCCGACTTTGTGCGCAGCTGGGATTTTAGACCAAATCTCGTGGAGTTTGCTATCGTGATTGGCCTTGCGAACAATCTCAAAGCCGCTGCCATTGTCTCTCTGAGGCACCTTTTGGGGATATGCACCCAGAGGCAAGACAGACGAATTAGGAGGCACTCGTAATGCGAAGACGGGGATAAGCAGAGCAAAGCACAAAAGTGCTCTGTGGATAAGAGTAGACCTCATAGTTTTGTAAAGATGGGATAAAAATGACTTAATTAAATTTCCCTCGAATGATCATATGTTTAATTTAGAGACATGATTGTCAGGTCTGGACTGGAAAGACTTTATAGACTTGGTGGTCTCAGGGGTGGGGAATACGCTCCGAGTCGCATCGAAAGACTCATGGCTGATGACTTCCGCTGCACGTCGGAGAACGGTGTTGAGAACATGTGCGCCGAATCTTTCAGGACACCGCCGGGCGAGCTCCGGCTGATTCAGTCACGCTCCTTTCTATACATGTTAATAAAACACACTACAAAACACACATTGGCTCGGAGCAATAATGGCGTAATCAGCGTGATTACAAGGAGATGACACCTGTGAGGGGGAAAATGGTCACTTAGAGGATGCGTTTATGAATCCTTTCGCCGCCGACATATCGGAGATTGCCCGCCTCGAATAGCAAGCACTATTGTCACGCACAAGTCGAGTAGCAGAAGAGTTCCGAATGCGATAACTACAGAGATGTCTTGTAATGACACACATGAAACCAAACTCGTGACATTGCCGTATCTGTGGACCCAAATGATTTTGGTTGAGCTCACGTCATCTTGGGAACATACCCCCTTTGTTCCGTTGCGACGCGGGGCGGACATTGTAAAACCGTCAAATGACATCACTTCCAATTGCACGAGCCCAGGCCAAAGCACGTGACTCACTCAGGCCATTTTCGCGTGTCTTGATGACCCCCGCGTCCATATTTACTACCCTCTATCCTTTACTTTTTGGCCCCTCTCTTGTCAAGTAGATTGATAAATATCGACGCGAGTCCACTCCCAACTTGTCCCTCCTCTTTTCGCGCCAACAAGATAAATCAGTGGAATTTCCTTTCTAGAAGTATTGTTCTTCTTTGGAGTAGTCTCATCATGGAAGCTCATCTCGAGAAGCCCATCTCGAATGACCTTGTACAAGAATGGTAAGCATTTTCCTCCTCATCAGGCTACGGCTACTGGGCGACTAAGACGTCTTCAGGCTTCAGTACATAGAACCATCCAAGACGTCTCAATTTGAGCTAGTCTGCGCCCAAGAAAGCACACAGACCATTAATTCAGCCATCCAGCCGTTCTTTGCCACCTGGAGGACCAGCCTCACACCCGCCCATGTAGACAAACTGGATCGTCTCTCCAAAGACAGTCGTCTACGCAATCTCGTCCAGACAATATTGATTGAGGATGACTCCCAAAGACTCGACCCTTGGACTTCGCCCGCTCTCGCTTCATCGAGCCTCGAGGGTTACGCTGTCTGGCCGCGCAAGCCAACCGAAGGGATAGTATATACTCGAGAAACCCAGCTCGGCGTCGCCCATCTGAACACACTTCTCAAAGGCGGACTCCTGCATCCCGAAGCCATCATAATTCGAGATTATGAGACTGCTGAAATGAACTTCCGATTCAGCTCCGAAATGGCTCAAGTAAGACACGTACTCTGCAAGCAAACCGACGAGGCCATCACTTCGAGTTTCCACCCAGCTACCATATCAGCGGCTGGACTGGCAAGAGATGTCATTCGTGGCACCAATCTCGCAGTATCTGAACTCACCATCTACCCCACCTCCTTACACCTGGCCGAAGACTCGTTCATTCACTCTACACATTGCTCCGAGGCCATGCTGAGTGCTCCCGCGATACAAGAAGTCATAATGCAGATGCATCCGCCCCAGCGTGGACTTGTGCAAGAATCATCAACAGATGCCCAACAACTCGACACCCTCCGCTCAGCCAGGCTGTTTCTCAGCGGCGATGCCACTTCTTATTGGCTTCAACGCGTCTTATCTGAGTCCCCCGCCCTTGAATCTCTAACGTTATCCCTATCAGATTACAACCCCGACACATGGACTCAGCCTGGAAGCCTGCTTCCCAATTTGACCGACTTTAGATTATCCCACACGACAATTCCTGCGGAGCAAATTCTCGCCATGCTGGCGTCCTCGGCTGAGAGTCTGAGATGCCTCGATCTCACACAGGTGACTCTGACGAGAAGATTTTCGTGGCAGGAGCTCATCTTTCTACTCGCTGAAAAGCATACCTTGATTAATCGCTTCACTCTGGCGGTTCTCCGGGAGGAGGCAAGAAATTCCGAACCAATTGATCTTCGAATCTTGGGCCTTGGGCGCATTCCTGAACAATACCAATCAGGTCTGAAAATTACGGAAAAGGGACCCCCTCACGAAAAGAGGGCCACAAGGATATCGTACGAGGGGCCAGATGCTAGCATTGTCATGAGGATAGTATCCGGGCGGACGCCAGACAAATCAGGAACTGAGGAGGCTGGCATTGCGTAGTGACGAGATGTAAAATACGGTTGGAGAATGATGCTGCAGCGCCCCTGAGTCGTAGCTACCGTATTACTAGGAATATTCTATTCATCCCTGCTCTTTTTTCTGCAAGGGCGTAAAGACCTCTCACTTATAAGTAAGCCCCATGGTATATCTTGTAGCTTGCCTCGCGTAATCTCATTAGAAAGCCCTAATTTATGCCTTGCCTCACGCTTGCTCATTATCTACTCACTTCCTTATCTCCTCTTCGGAGAGTAACTTCTATTTTCCTCCAGACCAGCGTGGGATGACGAATCGCTTGTCGCAGCATGGTATGAATAGGCACCGAGAGCTCAGACTTGGGTCTGGCCCCCTTGAACATGCGGCATGGTCCTTTCCACACTCCGAAAATACGCCTGCTGCGGGAATGTCTGCGTCTCAGATGCTCTGCTAGTGTTGGACTTGAGCTCAAATGAGAAGTATTCTGATGTGCCAGGCTCATGACTTTCCAGCTTCCCGGAGTCTATTTTCATTCGCGGGTTGCTCAAATCCTCGGGACTGCTCAATCGCCTCGCTTTGCTCGAGAAGCTGCCGCAAATTTCTTGCAGAAACGACACGGCGCGGACTTTTGAGAGATAAACTTTGGAGAAGCTGGCGAAGCCGGGTGCGCAACTAACAATGATTGCCACATCGGTCTCTACCACTGAACAGATGAGAATTGACGTGATATTCCATGTGAGATCATTGGTGTTCAGAGTCCTGATCCTATAGACCAGAGAGAGGACGCTAGCGACAACCCCTCTGCAATGACAACGTTAGTTATACTCATCGCCAAACTGATTGTCCAATGGGTGGACACAAGCTGGATATGTGATTGATTCTATCGACAACTAGACTCACATCAAGGCCGTGGCAAAGACGGCAACAAGCTGTAGTCTCTTTCTGAGGGACAGATGAAGGTTAAGTATGACGCGAATTGGTAGAACGAAAATGTACAAGTCGAGCACGGTGCCCAGTGCGGACAGAACCACGATCCAGACCAGGTCTTTTCTCAGACGGTCGGTTGAAAGCACTGACAGCCATGTCTCGCCGGAACGCGGCGTGGACAGGATAGCCGACATAGGAATATTGACCATGTACAAAGAAATGCAGGCGGCAATGCCGAGGCGGATTGCAATTCTCATGTGTCGCTGGAAATGAAAAATCTGATGGTACAGCCAAAAAATGGAGAGTTTAGAGAAGAGCAGCCCAAATGAAAACATGAGTTGTACCAGAAAGGTGAACTACTACGCCGACAATACTCGAATTGTCGTCAGATGTCTGAGTCCGCACAATTGGGAAAAAGAGGGGGAAACGTGCCTTGACAAACTCGCCATTGAACGAACAGAGCCTGACATCCCACTGATGTCGGGCAAACTTGGTCTGAGCGAGCACGAGGCCCATAACGACCATGGAAAAGATGAGCGAGACGACTGAGAAAACTGTCACCGGACACGCATAGTCAGACAAAACTTATGGTCTTGCATAAGGAGAAGATTGACCAACAGTCGCTCCAACACAGGTTCCGCCTGTTGACGAATAGCCGGCATGCCGTGAAGAAGACGGCCCAGACGTTGGTCAGTACGCACACAGATATAAGCACCGGCGTCAGCGTGGCGGGGTCTTCAAAGTTTGTTGAGCTGCCAAGGGGCGGAATACCCGCAGGAACGTTGCAAAGTTCCAGTCCAAACTGTGAGCCGTCCATTCTTGGAGGGGGGTCCATGCTTGCAAAGGGGGGGGCGGCGAAGATGACCAAGGTTTGCACATGCGTCAAAGGTACCGGTAGAGTCGGCCAGGCTTGGCCAAATTAATTAATGAATGATGGGGCAGGGGTCGTGAGGGAGCGAGGAAAAAGGGCTTCGCGGCAATATAAAGGCAAAGAAAGGCGACAGAGATGGTTTTGAGAGAGAAGGCAAGAAAGCTCCCTTGGAATTGGGAGCGTAAGCTTACCGTGCATGGACCAAGCCGATCTGGATCTCGTGTTGCATTGCAGAATGTGTTGAGGCTAAAAAAAGGATCTGAAAGAAAGACAGTTCAGCTTGCTGAGCACTGCCTTACATTGGCCAGGTCTAAATCTGCGAACGGCCACCTGTTCGCAGCGCAGGAAAAGGAGATGAGGTGGCGGGCTATTTTTAAAACAGTTATGGTCAGCGGATGACCGCATATCTGGGCCGTTGTCAGGACGGAGCTAAGCGCTGCGCGGCGCCCGCGTTCCTCAGCCGGCCATATCAGAAACAGCTGGGCCTTTGAAGCTTTCACAGTCGACTGGGACCGATCCTTCCGCCCCCAAAACATTTCTTCGAATATCACGGCTGAGCCAATGAAGGATTGTGGCAGCAAGCATTCGGAACGCCAAGAATTACAAGTCCGGATCCCAAAAACACCTCGGAAGATGACACTATGGGGGCCATCACACGGCGTCGTGTCTGCGTTATATCTGCAGTATCGCGGGCGCGAGTGAGTGGTCGGGAAGATGATGGCTGGATGACGAAATTGCCCGCGCTCGATTAAAGGTGAACGGGGGGTTCTTATCCATCAGGCAACAGTCGAGCAAACATCCCCCCCTTGCCACGACTGCAGTTTATGCTCAAAATAAAGACAGCTGAAGTCCACCCGCCATCGCCATCGCCATCGCCTTCGACTATCTCGGTGTGGTTGTCACCATCTTGACGGTGGTGCGAGAAATACGCCTGGCTGGGTTTTTCTTTTGTTCACAGCAAGGACATGTAATGGTCTTTGTGGCGACGTCAACAAACATTCCCATTCTCTGATGGCAAGCCATCATGCATTCATCGAAACTCTCCTGCACTAGAAGCAGCAAGACGAACATAATCTTCCGCGCTCTGGCGGACCAGGCCGTTCGAGGCCCTCTCCTTCAGCCTGATTCCTGGAACCACGCTGGAGAAGCGGGGATCGCCGGCAAAGGCACCAGAGGAGGAAAGACTGGCAGGGTCTTGAGACATGTTCGGGGATCCCGTGCTGCATCCCTCCATCCCTCTTGAGTGATTTGGTCCACTATTCCGACACCAACTCGCAGAGGCCCTAGACGGATGCAGACCCTGGGCCCTCCATGCTTCCCCCAATGGATGGAAAATATATTCTGGCAAGGTAGTACAAGGATTGCAGCTGAGAAAAGGCACATTACCTGGCTATGATGAGTGGCGTACGCAAAAAGCAAAGACCTCACCACGGTGCGTTTATTCTTCCAAAAGCTGGGTATGGACGGCATCTTCATTCAGCCACAATATCCTATCCCCTCGCCACGGACCGAGAAGCCAAATCTGCAGCGGCGGTGATATCGAGGGACAACCTCCATCATCACCTGGTTCTTGGGTATCCGCATTGACGATGTCACTGGAAAATGCTTTCGAGGTCTCACCCAGCTGCCGTCCTTGGTCGTTGGTCTGAGATCGAAGCGCAGCATTAAGAGGGCAACAAGGACATGATCTCGGTGCTGGCGAAATGACGGCCAGGACAGAGCACCGCCCCGCCACCGAAAGAACGGAATGCGACGGGGTTCCTTCGCTTTGCGTTGCCAGTATGAAGGAAACGACGGTGGTCAAAGTCGTCGACTGTAGAAACCCATGCTGACGGATCTGTGTGTTGTACCGGTGCGACGGTCATGACAGTTGCGCCCTTCTTCAGAATATACTCATCATTAAATAGGATATCTTTCATCACCACCTTTGCAGTGATTCCGATGTGCACAAAGCGCAGAGCTTCCTGCCATGTTGACAGAAGCACTGGGCATGAAGTCTTCACATTAGCAAGGTCCAGATAATGTACATCATCGTCATCCACATCCACGAGTTTCTCGAGTTCAGCTCGGCACTCGGCCATCACCACAGGATCAGAGAAGATATGGTAGACCATCCAGAATACACTCCCCACGCTGTTGGTCAGAGACGCAATCATCTGGCCGATCTCAGTAGCTGCCACATCTCTCCCGCGCAGGCTATGACCTGTGTTGTGCTCGTATCGGCATTGAACGAGCCGGGAGCCCTGGTGGTGGCCTTCTTCAGCGAAATACTTCTCAAAAGCAGGGATGATAAGATGGTCTCGTGCGTGTAGACTCTTTCTCGCCAAGATGCTGGGCCACGCTTTCGGGCATGTGGACCATGATGGAAGGCTCGAAATCGCTATGAGATAATATTCCTCAGTCAAATCTGCTGCAGAGCTCCGAAGAATTGTTCAAACATACTACCAAGCTTGCTCAAGAGCGGCATCTCGCGAAGGATTCTTGGGTTCATAGATGGCCTCTGTCGTAGCCATGAAAAGCTCGCTCCGAACCCAGGAAAACAGGTTGACCGTCGCCGGGCCGCTTCTGCTGAAAGCGGCCAAGGAGTCAGACATGCGTCGAATTGCTGCGCCGTTGAGCGCATCCAGTTCATGACCAGGTGAAAGAGCGGGATGAGTGAATGGCACAAAAGTTGAAAAGATACGAATCGGGCTTCAGCATCCTATCCGAGCCAATAATTGCATTGCGGGCTGGTCCTACGCCCATGACCGCTGCAGCGGCCTGGGCCTCGATCGGTGCAAAGGCGATTTTCTTGATCTGTCGCTGCAGAGGCGAGATGAGCTCCAGGGAGTTTACGACGTAGATTCGCTGGCCTGGCATGCGCAATGAGTAGATGGGAAGATTATCTTCGTCTCTGGAGGTGGCACACATGAGTCTCTTGCTCGCGATGGACTCCATCATCGCAATTGACCTTAGCGCGACCAGAATTCTCTGCATGCCGGGGACGATACCGAGGATTGGGCTGATAAAAGGAATTGACGTCTTGATAGCAGGAGGCTCCTTTGCATCCTAGGTGAAGCGCAAGAGTGCTGATAAGAAGACATGGGCGGCCGCCATGGCAGCAAGGAGGAGCGCCAGGGTGGAAGTCACGACGTCTCAATTTCACAAAAGCTTGACTGGAGCAAACCCATCAATTGATGGTTGTGTCGATATGGACAGGAACCAAAGAGAAAGAGGGGACGGGCGCCATATCGGCAAACACGGACCACCAGCATGTTGGTTCGTACTGTATCAGCGACGTCTTGTCACCTCGGCGAACACGCATCCCCTTGTGAAGTTTTCCGAGCTCATTGCGTTGCAGTGCTTTCTGGGTGGAATGTCTGTTTTTTCGACACAACGATTTGTACATAGAGTTTTATGAGCCTCTTCTTTTCTATCTTCCTTATATAGCAGCTCGTCGCCGCACTCGAACAGGAGATTTTTCCACGCCTTGCTAATATCCGACGTTGAATTCGATACATGTGCATTGTGTCAAGGACACGGGCCACTGGCCCCCTACCATTTGAACGCCTCCCTTGGCAACCAAACAGCTTGCTGGCACTTTGCTCGGATTCGACTGCTTCTGGCATTGTCTTCATGTTCTTTCTTACCAAGTCTCCTCTAGAAGAAAATTAAAATGAGCTTCGGAATGGTAGAAGCATGGCCTGCCTGGCAGCTGGCAGCTTTGTCTCTGCATCATGAAATTCTCGCAAGCTGTGGGGTCGACGATTTCGAAATGACAGAGACTGCAAGTACGTAGCCCTCTGTGGTTGGTGTGTCTTGGACGTAAGCCGTCCTGTCCAACACGCGTGGAATCAATGTGCCGATATTGACCGTGTCGGACAATTCGCACTGGCTAGTGAGTCGGGTCAGCAGCTTTCAATTCTTCTCTTCTTTCCGCAGAAAGCGTCGAAGGTTTTTTTTCGGCCGTGCCACGCTGCCGACAGTTGGGCACCGATGCATCACGTGATACTTGGACTGACGAGCGCGTTCCTCCGAAAACAAGGGCGGCAGAAGCCATAAGCAAAAAAAAAAAAAAAAACAGAGACCAAGTTCCGCCGTTGATCAAGGGCGAAGCTCAAAAATGCACTTCATATCTCGCCTGGTAAGATGTCATGTTGGCTTTCCAGTCTTGTGACAGATTTCTCAGCACTGGGTGACTCCAGCGACCATGTGGGAAAACGGGAAGAATTTAGCAGGGTCCCGCTTGAAAAAAAAAAGCCTCGCGCTGAAGTATCCTTTCCATGGACCCTGCGACAATGTACAGTAGCTGCTCGAACATCACTCACCATGACGGCTTACAAAAGCGAGCCGCCGGGGCTCGTTGTGCAAACCGATTTCATTACCCTACAAGAAGAAATGAAGCTGCTGGACGTCATTTCACACCTGGACTGGCCCGCGCTGCCGGGAAGACGATCGCTGCATTACGGCTACACATTCAGCTACAAAACGTTTGGCATCGACGAGAATACACCGTTCAAACCTCTGCCCGATTGGCTCCATCCGTTGCTGCCCCCCAGCGAGGAGCGATGGCCAGACCAGGTCTGCTTGCAGCACTACCCCCCAGGCACGGGAATCCCTCCCCACGTCGACACGCACAGCGCCTACGACCAGCTGTACTCGTTGTCGCTGGGGTCTCCAGTGGTGATGCGCTTTCGCGAAGGAGAATCTGGAAAAACGGTGGACCTGGATTTGCCGGCAAGGAGCATGGTGCAGATGAGCGGCGGCTCGAGATTGCACTGGACGCACGGGATCAGAGCAAGGAAAACCGACACTCTGGCGGACGGCACGGTCCGACTGAGACGCGATCGCTGGAGCATCACGTATCGTTGGCTGCGAGAAGGCGCGACATGCCCGTGTGGAAACGAGAAACTCTGCGATACCGCTCAACGACGCATGGGTTTAGAAAGAGAATATCGATGGAAAAAGCAGGATGCAGTTGGGACGAGGGACGAGACTTCCTAAGGTAGTTTCAAAATGCAAGAGTCGGTGACTGTCCGTGATATTCGCTCGCTGCCTAAAATTTTCCCTTCAGTTCAATTGCTCGGCGACTTTGGAAGATGTGTGCGACGTTGCAAATCGCCGATGCTTATCAAACTTGACGCCGTGGTCGGGCTGGTGCAGACTTCAAGATGATGTCACTGGCGTTCGGCTCTGCTGGAATGATGACTGCGTGCTGCTGCGCTGCCACAGTACGGAGTAGAGTTACAGTCGGCACGGTACCGGACCGTTCTGCCACAGGTGCCTGTCCACACGTAGAGATTGATAGGTACCTACCTAGGAACGTACTAGGTAGCACAGGCACCTACCTCGGCAACTTGCTGCACTCCCTAGCACTTGACCGCGAGGACAGCACGACCGTTCCTCGACAATGGATTATATTCTCTACACGTGAAAATTGACGAGTCTTGTTTGCCAAAGATTGCCCAAGATGCGACGCTGCGGCTGGTCCCTTGACTTGGGCCCGGTTCGTTCGGATGCGCGAAACGGCCAGGCCACCATCTTTTCCCGCTTAGGGCGTTTTCAATCTTGAGGCCAAGTAGGCGTGTATGACGTCGGCCATCTTCTCGACGCACTTGGTCATTTCCAGTCTCATCCTTCTCATCTTGATAGCTCAGGCATCGACGGAAGCGATCCATCAGGCCCATGAAAATGGATCTCGAGGATGCATCTACTCCACCAGACCACGCGACCGGCACGCGTCCTGCGCCAACGACTCAACAGACCAACGACACCATGTCCGCTACGCCAAAAACCGACTTCCCCGGCACGCTTGAGGTTCCTCCCTCGAGGCAGGGTGCTAGCGGCGCGTCTAGAAAGCTGTCGGCACCGTTGCCAACCGAGTATACCTCTTCGCACAATCGACTCGCGGCATTGGATCGATGGCAGACTTCATCAGGTGCAGATCGGCTCGATAGAGCCGAGTCGATCCCGAGCCGTGCTTGGGTTCATTGGAGCAGCAGCCTCATGAACAGCAACCATGGAGCCGAAGCGTCCTCCGAAGAAGACTCGGGCGATGAGGACGCCTCTGGCAGCACTTCGATAGCCAAGCCGACAGCAGCGGACAAAGCCCGTCGAGATGCAGCCACAGCGCCAAAAAGGGGCATCATGGGGAGGATCCTGCTCAAGAACGAGCATTGCAAGAGCACGGGACGAGCCAGAAGCGATGGCAGACTGCGAATCACGGTCCACGAGACGGCGCACACTGGTTACATCGCGAATGCCCTTGGCGCCGTCGCACACAGCATGCGTTCCAAGAAGCCGCCAACCCCAACACCCAGGAAAATCCCGCCACCACCCAAGATCCGACCGCGCCTTACAATTGTCATCATGGTGGTGGGATCCCGAGGTGACGTTCAGCCGTTTCTGAGAATAGGCAAATACCTCCACGAACAGTTTGGACACCGCATCCGCATTGCCACGCACCCAGTGTTTCGAGACGTTGTGGAGAAGTCTGCCGGGCTGGAGTTCTTCTCTGTCGGAGGCGACCCGGCGGAACTGATGGCTTTCATGGTCAAGAACCCGGGCATGATTCCAAAGCTCGAGACCCTAAGAGCCGGCGAAATCGGGAGACGGAGAGCGGCCATGGCTGAGATGTTTGACGGCTTCTGGAAAGCCTGCATCCTCGCAAAGGAAGACGAGAGAGTAGACTCGGACGCACGAGGTTTTAAAGGCAAGGAGATTTTCATTGCCGACGCCATCATCGCGAATCCCCCGAGCTTTGCCCACATTCACTGTGCTGAAGCTCTCGGAATCCCACTGCATCTCGTCTTTACTTTTCCTTATACCCCGACACATGCCTTTCCGCACCCTCTGGCTGTCGTCAAGCAGACGAACGTCGACGAGGGCTACACCAACTTCATTTCTTACCCTCTCTTTGAAATCATGACTTGGCAAGGTCTTGGCGATCTTGTCAACAAGTTTCGCATTCACACCCTTGCTCTTGATCCCGTGTCTACCCTCTGGGCCCCGTGTGCGACATACCGCATGCACGTGCCAGTCACCTACTTGTGGTCACCAAGCCTTGTTCCCAAACCCCAGGATTGGGGCGACGAGATTGATGTCTCAGGGTTCGTTTTCCTGGATCTCGCCTCCTCCTTCGAGCCCCCTAAGGCCTTGGTCGAGTTCCTGGACGCCGGGGAGACCCCAATCTACATAGGGTTCGGGTCCATCGTCGTCGACGACGCTGAAAAATTCACCGACATCATCTTCGAAGCCGTCGAGAAGGCAGGGGTGCGAGCCCTCGTATCTAGTGGATGGGGCGGCTTCGGCCGGCAGGACGTGCCAGATAACATCTTCATGCTTGACAACACGCCTCACGACTGGCTGTTCCCGAGACTCAAAGCCTGCGTTCACCACGGCGGAGCTGGTACGACTGCCATTGGTCTCAAGTGTGGCCTCCCGACCATGATCATCCCATTCTTTGGCGACCAGTACTTCTGGGGCACCATGGTCGGCAAGTCGGGCGCCGGTCCGGAGCCGATACCCTACAAGTACCTCACGGCAGACCAGCTGGCAGAAGGCATACAGTACCTCCTCACAGATGAAGCAAAACTGGCCGCTGGGGAAATTGCCAAGTCCATCGACAAGGAGGGGGATGGTGCGGCAAACTCGGTCGAGACCATCCAGCGGCACATGAGAGTGTACGGTCCACCCAATCTGAGCTGTGCCATTATCCAGACGCAAGTTGCTGTCTGGGAGGTCAGAAGCAGTCACATACGGCTTGGTGTAGTGGCGGCTCACATTCTGGTGAAAAGCGGGCTTTTGAGCTGGAAGCAGTTGCGATTGTTACGCCACACGGAATGGTTGGACTTTGAAGGCCCTGGCGAGCCCGTCACAGCTGTTGCCGAGTCGTTGAAGAACACCATTCGCGATGTTTTTGGCGGCATCGTCGGCGCCCCCTTCCGCGTCGGCAAGACAGCCAAGCAGAGAACCGCACAGCGGATCAAGGGCAAGAAGCAAAAGCACCCGCAGGACGAGAGTCCAGGGGGCAAGCAAGGTCCGGATACCAATGATGCATCGGGGATCGGGGACGCACGGCTGGAACCGTCGACAGTACCTGGCCCCGACCAATACAAGACAGACCTTTCCAGAACCCTAGGGGAAGCTGCCCTGGCCATCGTCAAGGCCCCGACCCACCTGGTCGTCGCGCTCGCCCAGGGCTTCCACAATGCTCCAAGACTGTACGGAGACGATACCGTGCGACGACCGACCAGGATCAGCGGGATTCGTTCTGGATTGATTGCCTCACGCAGAGCATTCGTCTATGGCTTGTACGATGGAGCGACGGGTCTTCTCTTTCATCCGATCCGGGGGGCGAAGAACGAAGGCCCAATCGGTCTTCTGAAGGGCGCTGGCATGGGGATTGCCGGTTCTGTGCTGAAGCCCATCTCTGCCATTGTGGGCCCCTTTGGTTACAGCATGCAGGGGATGGTGAAGCAGGTCGAGCGGCGACGCAGTCCACAGACGTTCGTCCGCCACGCACGTATGGCCCAGGGCGAGAACGAAGCAACGTCTTTGGATGCTGCCGCAGCCAAGACGACGCACGAGCGAGTTGTGTCAGGATGGAAGGTGTTGCAAAAGCTGGCCCTGGCAATCGCCGATGAGGAGGGTAGAAGGGGCTTGGCCGGTCAAGTCGACAAGATGACCCTGGATGTCGCGTTTCTGTTTGCGAATGTGGACAGGGCGCAGACGTGTCTGGATGACTTGGAAAGCGGCAAGAGCCTGGAGGACGTCATGACCACGTACAAGGAATGGAATGTCAAGTCGGTGGATCCGAATTTCCGTCAGACCACATGAAACAGCGAAGCCTTGACGACTTGGAAGATCCGGCACGGGTTGTGCCTAGCGACTACATAAAGCCATGTTCTGGATCCGCGCGGCCTTGTTCGCCCTAATCTTGGCCTGTCGTGATAGCACGCACCTAAGCATCGCAGCAAAATGCTCGACATGCTCGCAGAATCGGTACGATGACAAAGGAGAACACGCTACTTTTCTCTTCGCGCAACTGCAAGGCTTATCAGTACGCTTCGTGGAATTCATCAGAAGGCTCGGCGTATTTTGGAGGAAATGACCACGAACGGTGATCTTTCGAGGACGTTGTGTAGCACAAGAGTGGCTAAGACTGGAGCAGATGCAGACAGCTAGGCGGAAATGAAATGGATGTATTATGACAGGTTTTTAAGAAAAAACTATGTGAAAATTATAAATTGCAGAGCACAAGCAAGACCCCCTTCAAGGACGCACACAGCATTTGACGATAATTTAGCAGGTCCTCCGAGCGTCCAATTGTCCTCTAGCCGCGCCGGGCACAGCGAGACTGGAATGAACATCAGTGAAGAAGGCCGATGGGTTCTGTTCAATCTGTCTGACATGGAACCCCTCTCCAGTGTCTTGTCCATTGGCAGCCTTCACACCGGTCAAGAACGGGCCTCGCAAGCAACCAATGCTAGTGCGGCGAATCGACGGGCCCTGTGGATTCGGGAAGGCAATCCTTTTGAGAACAGTCAGATAAAGGCGAGAGGAGACTGGAAAATAACGTGAGGAGGCTGTCTACATACCTTGGCGGGCCATTTTGTCCCACGGCAGCTTGGTGGATGTGCGTGGCCGTCCTCGCAGGCGACTGGTACTCGCCACGGAACCCCTTGAGGGTGAGGCTGAAGCAGATCACATTCTCGTGCGAGTTGATGAAGTAGTTGAATGTTCCAGAGGTGCCGGGAAGACCGCCGGTGGGTCTATTGCTCATGTCAACCACGGCCTCGGGCTTGATTTCGACGCTGAAAGTGGACGTGAACCTGGAGGGCGATGGGTTCCGTTTCCAAAGGCCCCAGTTTGCTACTGTGATGGGAAGGGCGTAAGCGACTGCCGTGTAGGCGAGGAGCAATAGGGATGTCTTCATTTTGAATGATGGGGAAAAGAGGAAGTGGATAGGTGATTTTGAGACGGTGAAAATGTTTTTTTCTTTGGTCTTTTTGCTGCTTGGCTTGCTCTCTTTCTCTCCCCTCTTCAATCAGGCGGATGCAGGCTCATTTTTATATTCAAATTGCTGGCAAAGGAGCCGACGATTTGTTCCTCATGTTGATCGGTCGGCTCATTGCATTCCCTGCCATCAGCTTGTCTTGGCATCTCTAGCAAGTCAGCCTCAAGGCGCGGCGAGCGTTGCCGGCAACGACGTTTGCTTGCGAGCGAGCGACGGAGCTTGGACCGGACATGATATCATTTTGGCGGAGATGCTACAGGAAACTCGTGATGCGTTTCTGCGCCTCGGCCTTGCCAAGTAAAGTGGCACCTTTTTGGGCGTCTAGGAATAGCCTGGTTAGTCGGCTTGGCAATTGATGAGGCAGCGGGGACAGGCTGCGGATTTCGAATTGCAAACTACGTGACAGCGCTAAAAAAAAAAATGAGGACGATGATAGACGGGTTATATTTATTGCAATCATGGTGCGATTTGGACTTGAAAACATTGTCATTGCGGTTGTCGCTGGGGGTCATACCAAACGCCTGCACCCGAGCCACGTCCCTGCATGCAGCATTGAATGGGAAAATGGAAAGGGAAAATGGAAAATGGGGAAAAAGATGATAGGTCTGTCCAACCTACCAAGCGATGCCTCCAAAAGAGTTAAAGTTTGTCGTTAGTGACATTGCCAAGAGCCAAGCTTTGGTAGTTTTTTCGGGCGAGCGAGATGCCGGGCTGTGTGGCTGTGGCGGCGGTGGCGGCGGATGCGCGGTCGACTGAACACTGTAGAGGCAAACAGCCGTCTTTTTTTTTATCGTTTTTCTTCACCATTTCGTCATTTGAGCTTAAGCGTCTTGGCACCTGCCATTGCAGCTTGAGTCTGATGTGGGATGATGAGCTGTGTCTGTTCGGTCGGCCTGTTGCTCTGATGCGACGCCCAATAGTGAAGGAAGAAGGCGCCTGAGTCCTCTTTCGGGTTCGTCGTGCGGGGGGGGGGGGATTTTGGATCATCACTAATCTTTTCGTTCGAACGCGCGAGCCACTTGCCAAGACGAAGCTGGGAGCGGCGTCGTGATGAGCAAGGCATTTGTCACGATGGGGACCGACGAATATCGCGCTTCGTCGTGTGCTGTTCCTCGGTTGACCGAGACATCCGCGTGCGCTGCTTTCATGGTCCTGGTAAACAATGGACGCTACGCTCGAGGTTGAAGATGATGTTGTCCCAATATGGGGCCTGCCGCGTGCCACCAAGCAGCAGCTGATGTTTTCAGAGCTCCGCTGTTTTGGCGCACCAATCCCAATCCCAATCCCAGTCCACCCACTCGCTCCGTTTCCTCCCACTGTTCAACTTCACGCTACTTGCACCAGACAGACGCTTCTTTGCATGTCGAGCGGTCGCAAATGGCCGACGGTCGCCTTCGAGATCCTCGGCGCATTGCGGCGCAGATCCTCTCTTGGCTCCATCTCGAGCTCGTCTCTTGCACCAAGCTGCAATCGCTTTGGGCCGGTTATGGCCACGTTTATTCCGTCGTCGCCCGCCGCCATCAGCCATCATCACCGGCGACCGACGCTCACCAAGGCGCTGACGTGCACCTGATCCTGAAGATTGTGGCACCTCCCCCCAACCGTCAGGACGAAGGACACTGGAGAAAACTTCTCAGCTATCAAGTCGAGCAGTTCTTTTATCATGAGATTGCACCAACGCTGCGCGGCCTCCCCATGGCCAAGTGTCTGGCGTCGACGACCAAGATGCAGCATCAGGCCGAGACGTCGGGCCTTGGAGATACGCATTTCTTGCTTTTGACAGACCTGCGGCTGGACTACCCCGTGGCTGGGGGAAAGCGGGCAGCTCTCACGCCGCGACAGGCCAATTCAGCTGTGCAGTGGCTGGCCAGATTCCACCGCAGCTACTGGAAGCACGGAGCCCGTCGGCGACTGGACAACCTGATCCTCCCACCGCTCGAAGAGCAAGAGAGACGGAAAGCGGGCCACGAGGTGACGAGAGGAATCTGGCTCAACGGGGGCTACACGTATTTAGCCACGCGACGGACCGAACTCGCCTCTCTCGCGAGCGACGCCGAGTCTGAATGGGCCGCGCTGCTCTGCAAACCAGTCCAGGGATCGCACATGTCCGTCGCAAAATTGGCCGCGGCCTTCCTCACGCCGTGCGGACGCGCCTTCGAGACCTACCTTCACGGCGACGTCAAGTCGGAAAACATGTTTTCTTCCCAGAGCGGCGACGACGTCGCCTTTTTTGACTTTCAGTACGTAGGCCTCGGCGTCGGGGCCTGCGACCTGGCCAAGCTCCTGACCTGTTCTCTGCCGCTGGAAATGCTCCTGCCGCAGCCCGAGAACATGGCGGACGAGCTTGGCATGAGCGAGCAAGAGTTGGTCCTCTTGGAGCGGTATCGGGAGACGCTGCTTCGGGACGACGGGTCCGGCCCTGCTCCTGCGTACGACTGGGCAGACTTGAAACGCCACTGGGAGACGGCGCTGGTGGACTGGTGCAGGTTCCAGGCATCGTGGGGCTTCTGGGGAAACACCGAGTGGCTCCAGGCGCGAGTGAGGTTCATTCTCGGGGACTCGGGATGGCTGGAGTGGTTGGTCGGAGAGGTTGGGAAGCTGCAGAGATTGGATCGGAGTGAGTAGCCTCTCTCTCACATACAACCGGATTTTAAGACATTTGCTATCTACATATTGCATGCATACCACGACACGCATGCATGTTGGAACTCGAGAGAGGGGTAATTCAGTGCGGGGTCACCTGGCTCGATCTGCTGTGTTCGACCACATGCACACATTCTGCAGCTGGCGATTTTCGGTGTACACGGCGCGTCTCGGGGCATCCAGAAAACGTTGAGAGGCAAAAAATGCCTCATCTCGGGCCACCAGCCGATGGATGGGACGGATGACGATCGTCCGCAGGGGTGGCCTCAGGTCAACGTCCAGTGGCTTTCGACTGCGAGCTGCAGATTGTGTGCTCCACGATGGCAGTTGCCGATGCACCCATATCTTGCGCATTGATGCAGGATGTTATCTTCTGTCGTCTCAGGTGCCCGCACCACGTCGATCTATCCTTCACCACATCTTCTCTTGTAATTCAACATACCTATTGTATTTTCTTTCTGAGAAAAATGGCAGACGACAATATGCAAGCTGTCAAGGACAACAGCGGAGCAACCACGCTGAGCACGGCACCAGGTCCAGGACATGACTGGGCAATCACGCTCAAGAACAAAGTCATTGCAAGTTGGGCTTCCCATCTGCTCCCGGCGCGAAAAAAAAAAAGAAAAAAAAACACATGGCCCACTGACTTTGAGCGAAATGCCACAGTCACCGGAGCGAACCAAGGCATAGGACTAGGCATCGCAGAGACGTGCCTCGTCCACGACGCCGCTTGCGTCTTTAGCCTGGACATTTCAGAGCCTACCGAGCCATTCCAGGACCTGCTCTCGCGGTACCCCGGCCGACTCGAGTTTGCCCACTGCGATGTGAGGAGCGAGGAGGCAGTCGCGTCGGTGCTCGACGCCATCGTCGCTAAAAGGGGACGCTTCGACGGCATGGTTGCTAATGCCGGAACCGTCAGACACGCGGCCGCGCTCGACTTTTCGCTGGACCAGGTCAAGGCACTCTTTGATCTAAATGTCTTTGGCTCCTGGAACTGCGCAACCGCCGCGGCGAGGACGTTCATGCGGCTCGGATGCAAGGGAAGCATCGTCTTCACGGCCAGCATGACGTCGTATAGGCCGAACCGCGTACGTTAGAGTTGTATTAAAAAGAAAAGAGAGAAAGAAAGCAAACAGGCACGGGCAAACTCACTAACACAATTTTGCACAGTCGGCGCCGTCGGCGCCGTACGGGGGAACCAAGGCGGCGCTGCGTAACATGGCACACACCCTGGCCATGGAATGGGCACAGCACGGCATCCGCGTCAACAGCATCTCGCCCGGACTGATCAAGACGGCCCTCACCTACTATGTCGAGACGTCTCCGGACTGGGACCTGAGGATGAAGTACTACGGTGGGATGCCGCGCCTGGCGCTGCCTCAGGAGCTCGGCGGCGCGTACGTCTATCTGCTGAGCGAGGCCGCGACGTACACTACTGGCATTGACATTCCGGTTGCGGGCATTGTCGGGGCCTGGTAGAGGGATTGCAGATGTGACTTGGTAGAGAAATGAAATGTTAGTTGGCAGAGGAATCAATCGGATGAATTGCTCGTCGTTGTTCGCCTGTCCTAGAGTAATGCAGATTCCAAGTACTAGATCAAGGCCATGTCCGATACAGGCCAGTGGGCTAATGCCCGTTGCCCAGATACGCATCGTGCATCTGCATCCACGCACAATTTGCCACTGGTTATCCCGCTCTGCAGTGTCCCAGACAGACCCCGCCCGGGTGTCGCAGCGCGCAGGCCGTCCATAGTGGCCCCGACGAGGCATTTTCAGGCAGCGCGTGACAAATGACGGCGGCGCCTGCAGATGGTATCTGAGGGCGCAACACCAATATCTTACTGATTTCCTCGTCCAACAAAATTCCGTTCATGAGCTACACACACAACTGGCAGCCCGCCGAGAGGACACAACAAAAAGCGTGCCAATCGTCTCCGGCCATGGCGACTCGTTGGGACCCTTCCAAGAACAAGACGTACCAGATCCTCAAATCCGCCGAGGACGGGGGCTTCGGCGTCGTAGCGCCCATAGCATACAACCTCGAGCACGTAGTGGCCTTTGTCCGCGCGGCCGAAGCAAAGCGCAGCCCGCTCATCATCCAGGTATTCCCATGGGCCCTTGGCTTCTCATCCGACCTGCTCGTTCACGCAGCCGCCCACGCGGCTAAGCGTGCCTCGGTCCCGGTTGCCATCCACCTCGACCACGCGCAGGACGAGCACGTCATCAGACATGCGGCAATAAACCTGCCCTTTGACAGCATCATGATTGACATGAGCCACTATGACATGGATGAGAATCTGGAGCGGACGAGGGATCTGGTTCGCTTCTGCCACGAGCGTGGCGTCGCCGCCGAGGCGGAGCCCGGCAGGATCGAGGGCGGCGAGGACGGCATCGCGAGCTGCAACGCCGAGGAGCTCCAGGGCAGCCTGACGACGGAGGGGCAGTTGGAGGACTTTATCGCCACGGGTGTCGACTTTGTGGCGCCTTGTGTTGGGAACGTGCATGGGGAATATATCGATGCTCCAATCCTCGACTTTGATCGGTAAGTGGCTGGCTTTTGATGAGTTGTGTTGAGAACTGCTATTTCTTGAGGGTTTCTTTCCTTTAAAGGTAAGATATAACCCAAGAAGTAAATCTGAGAAAAAAAATTATAAGAAAAGGAAAGAAAAGGAGGGAGTGAACAGAAAAAACAGGGGGGGAAAAGAGGCGAGTGGGACGAGAGACAGAAAAAGGCCAGCTATATTGCTACAACATCTGAATTCAGTGAGCCACTGCCGGCCCAAACTAAAGATTGCAACTCAAGCACCAGAGCTCTCGGCAAGGCAACATATGCTCGGCTGACAAGTCCAAGTCTGCACAGATTACGAGAAACGGCCGCCGGCAGGGTGAGAATGGTCCTGCACGGCACCAACGACTTTCCAGATACTCTAATGAGGGAATGCATTAGCGGGGGCTTTTCCAAGATCAACGTCAACAAGTTGGTCCTCGACAAGTATCTCGACCATCTGAAGCGGAATGCGGCGAGTCGGCCTCTGACGGCCTTGATGGAGGAGGGCGTCGTTCAGGCCCAGCAGTCGATCGAGTGGCAGATGGACGTGTGCGGATCCAGCGGAGGAGCTGATTTGTGAGGAAGCTCCGAAATGGATGAATGCAGAGATAATTTCGAGTATTGAAGTGCTCTCTGTCCGTCTCTGCCCATACACTGCATAAGTGTCCTCCCTCCAAGCAGCCCACTCCGCCTGGGTCCGTTCTAGACATTTTAGAGACTGAGCGACGCAAACTTCTTGTCAGCGTCAGTTGCCAACGGATGATTCTTTATTGTCGCGCCTCGACGGCTGTCCCTTGTTACAATCTAACTCCGCCCTGCCTGGTCCCCCGGAAAGACACAAGGCATACAAATGGGTGAGTGTCTTTCGTGGCATGTCAAGCTACCCACTCCAATCTCAAGCATCGATGGATACCTCTGGCTCGGCTCCGACATGGGCGGCACACGGTGAACCACATCGTACTTAAATGTCGTTGCGTGGTCTGCGGGCGCGTGGTCGCCCGAAGTGTGCATCAAAACCAGGGATCCTCGTGAGAGTGAGAATTTCTTGGTTGAGTCGGTCCTGGTGCCATGAGTCAAGTTCAAGACTCCTGACCTTCTGCCAACGCGGCTTGAAAGGATGAGCAGTGTTGGTGTCGGGGGACTTTGCTCATCGCAAAGTCGACATGACATGATGGATGCAGGGACCTTGCCGCATACAGCACCAGCTTTTCTCCGTCTTCCACTTTGAAGTCCACTTCGAAGCCGAGAGCTAAGCTTTGGACTGTTGTTGATTAAATCATATTCTGAATGAAGGTTGATCACCCCCAACGTGCCATGACACCTTGCCCTCATCAACAGCCCGAAGACAGGGGGGAACTTCCTTCAACTCGACATCTTCTTCATGCCCATTAACTGCGAATTCATGATGCCGTCACCATCGAGGCCAAGTACGACCACACTTCGGTCGATGCTTTCTTAGTTTATCAATGATGACTCCCATCTTGTGTCCAATCTTTTTTTTGGCCTTCATCAAATTCAAAGTAGAGAAGCAGACATTCCAAAGTCAATCTTTTGCACGAGCCCCCAAAAGAAAAGTCAATCCTTGGACGACAAAACCCCTCTCAACTTGGTCCAGTGTCCACCGATAACCTAGATCTTGCAACCAGTCGAGTTGGCAATCGTGAGAGGGAGCAAGGTGTCCGTTCTGATAGTTTAAGTAGATGATGCGATGTTTTCTGTATTCTTTGAATCGACACCCCAGTGAGATACTGCACCAAGTTCCTTTGCGGCAAACTCTGCCCGTGGGTCATTCGGGTCCACGATCACGGGCTGCTCGTGATATATGTGCTCATGGTAGTGAATGGAGCGTGTGATTGTGGGATGATAGACTGTGTGAACCCGGCGGTGCTTGACCTCTTGAACAACAGGGGGCCTGTAATGTACTGTAAAGTCAACGTCTGACTGCAGATCCAGAGGTTGCGGCTCTGATGATGATGTGGCAAGGCCGTAGCCACCAGTGTGCTCAAACTCGTCTGACTCTGTCAACGCGCTGTACGTCGTGACATAATCGAGCAGCTCTGATGGAGGCTTTGTCGGGCTGCTTTGATCAGATGAGTCGCTCAACAAGGGCCAGTCAGGCTGGCGCGTGCTCTGCGCCGATGATGTTTGTGTCGTCAGAGAAGAGGGCGACAAGACTCTGCCATCTGCAGGCCTTGTCTGCTTGAGATTTGATCCGCCTGAGGACTGCTTCCGTGCCAGCTTCACTGTTTTTTCACCATTCTGTTCGCCAGGCCCTGTGAGACTCAGCGATGGGTCAGGCTGTCGGGCAGGTGCAGTTCCAGGCCCGTCCAATCGTGCCCTTTCTTTGGTTTTCTTGCCGAAGCAGTTGAAAAGACGGCACCCTTTGTCGTTGGTCTTTGAACGACTCAACTTGATTGAAGCATGTTGGGGGACTTCCTCCACCCTCTCGTCATTGTGCCTGCTTTCCGCATCGTGCAGGCGCTTGAACGGCCGCGTGATGCGTTGTCGCCATTGGCCGCCCATGATGAAGCCGATAACAATAGCAAGTCAATAGTGAGAGTTAATAAATATTGTGTCACCCCAGCATCGCGCTGCGACAGCAAGCCATGATGCGACGAGAAAAGATTCATCCAACAGAGTCGCTCTGACTTCCACGAGATTCTGGAGGGAGGCCGGAAGCGGAAAGCACTCCAAAGTCTTCGTCTGGAGCTAAGTCTCGCGCTAGAGGATTCGGCATGACGCCCTTCATCACGCTTGGTGATCTGACGGGAGCTGAAATCGCCTAGCGCCGCGTAAGCATTCCTGACAGCTGCGATCGAGAGCCGGAAATAGGACGAATGACGTACTTGGCTCTGCGCTAGCCACGGGCGCTCGGACGACAGAAGCCCCTACTGTCTCAGTTTCTGGACGGCCGGAAACTGCACGGCGTCGATGAGTACCAGATGGGATTCGTCACTGCAGAGATTCGGGCATCAGCAGCCGGAAACTCTTATCTGCGCTTATTCGACCATATCTTCTTCGAGCATGTTTCTATGATGTCGAAAAAAGCCAACTAGCTTGGCCCACAGAAAGACATGCCCCAGGTTTTCGTCTCAACTCTAACCATGCATGACGTTGGAAAGGTTAATTGCCGCGTTGCCGTCCCGGCAGAGCCCAAGCCTCTTTTGTTTTAGAGTTTTCTTCTGACGTAGCTGCTGGATTTCGTCGAGTTTTAGTCTGCGGAACCGTGGGCCGGTGATGCTGCGAGGGTCATTTTTTTGCGCGGTAAAGTGTTGAGCGGTCGTGTGTATATAACATTGGCTTGTTTCTTCTCATCTTGCACATCATCAACCATCGTCTTCACATATTCCACAACTTCAAATTGATCAAATTCACTACACCGCAAAGCACTTACAATGGACAAAGCAAAGCAAGCCGTTTCCAGCTTCCTCTCCCAGGATGGCAAACACAAAACTACTGTCGATGAAGAGGTTCGCAAACCTGTCATTGACGAGCACGTCAGGCCAAAGCAGCACGAAGACGTCGTGACTGCTGTGGATAGAGAGGTCCATCAAGATCACCACCAAACCCTGGTCCAGCCCTTGCACGACCAGCAGATTTTGTAAGCAGCATCGCGACACTGTGCTCGAATCAATTGCGCTTGAACCTTTTCTAACTTTCTTGCAGGCCCGAAAAGCATGTGCACAACGCCATGCCTGTTGAGCACCGCAGCTTTGAGCACGGTGACAAAGCTAATGTTGAGCGCGCTCTGCAAAATGACGCGGCCAAGTATAAGAACACGTCTACAACCCACGATACCCATCACTCAACCACCACCAACCCAGTCGTCGCCGGTGAGCGCACTCATCACCACGTGCACCATCACATCCAGCCAGTCGTCCACAAGGAGACGATTGCGCCTGAGGTGGTCCACACCACTGCTCCGATACATGAGACTCACCACAACGCCGCCATTCATCACGAGTCGACTGCCCTGCCTGCCATGAGCCTGGACGAGTACACTGCTTCTCGTGGTACTCTGAACCCTCAATCGACCCCGCGCAAGTTCAAGGAGTACGATGGTTGCCCGACCCTCCAGGACAAGTCGCTGCGACAGGACGCGCGCGGCAAGGAAGCACTCCATGGTCACAACCTCGCCAAGGAGGCTGTTGCTGGACAGAAAACTAAATAGGCAATTATAGCCTTAGACGAAGAAATACTAAGGTCTTGAATCTGAGCATTTGCCGATAGCAAATCGTGTGACCTATTTACGAAAGATCCTGACTCAGTGGCGCAGTGGAATGGACGGTGCTAGTGAAATGTGTCGCGCTTACCAACGTTGCTTACTTTAATTGAAGGCTGTGATACGAAAGTTCACTATCTCTGGGTCGTGCTTGAAAGTCAAAGAACAATTCAACTAGGCCGTTACCATTCTCACTTTAATCGGTATTACTGCGGTGAATCACATAGACTGGACGCCAACACAAGGAGCTTTGTGGTCGCGTATCACATTTAATTTGCTAATTTGCCCCTACATCGAGCAGGCAGACTGATTCATTGACTCGCGTCGATACGCAAAGCAAAGTCATGTTGCAAATCTTGAGATTTGTGTAGGCGGAGTAGGATAGAAAACATGTATCCATAGTCACCAAAGTTGTCCAGCATTTGGCCGCTATAGATTTTGTATCATCACTACAACTCTATTGGTGACCTTTTCGATTGAGCAAATACATCCGCAGTTTGGCCATGTTGCCACGTACAAAATTGCCGATTGAGTGAATCTCGAGCCCGTCAACAATTCATTCTAGCCGAGAGTCGCCACACAACAGTACGTTTCGGCCCAAAGACTCGTGCACTGGCGCCCAGCAGCGGGATTCCAAGTCTGAAGCTGGGTTGCCGAAATGCCATGCCGGGAAGCGATGCTCACGCAGGTGTCTCCGCTTTTAACAAAGTAGAATTTGTTGCAGTTGGTGACCATCCCTGGCTGTATCGGCTGCGGCGTCTGAATCCCGTTACTGGGCCTTGTCGGGGATGCTTGGTGGCCGACGACGGACACGCAACAGTGCGTTTCGGCCCAAAGGCTGGTGCACTGCTTCCCCGCGCTGGGGTTCCAGGCCTGAATCTGACTGACGTCAACGCCATGCTGGGCCGCGATGCCTAGACACGTATCTCCCGGTTTCACGAGGTAGAATTTATTACAGTTCTCCACCATGCCTGGCTGTATCGGTTGTGGCGTCTGAATCCCATTGCTGGGCTTCGTCGGGGGCGCTTGGTGGCCGACAACGGACACGCAGCAGTATGTTTCGGCCCAGAGGCCGGTGCACTGGTTCCCGGCGCCGGGGTTCCAGGCCTGGAGCTTACCGACGTCGATGCCGTGCTGGGCTGCAATGCCGAGACACGTGTCTCCCCGTTTGACGAAGTGAAACTTATTGCAGTTCTCAACCATGCCTGGCTGTACTGGCTGTGGCGTCTCGATGCCTGTTTCATCGAAGATTTAGCAGACTTCCTGGCGCGCGCTCAGTTTCGGAGGTTAAGGCAGGCCCACCGTTAGAAGGCTTGGTCGTGGAGGGCTTTTCAGCCGGAAGCTTTTCAGCCGGAAGCTTTTCAGCGGGAGGTTTCAAGGGCAGAGACTTGTCGTTGGAAGGTGTTGCAGGAGACTTGGCAAGGGGCTCAAAAGCTGCCTCGACGCAGTACGAGTGGCCAAGCTGGATGCCGGCGCAATTGTCGCCAACGCTTGGATTCTGGCTTCTGTCAGCACGTTGCTTCCAACTCATCGCTCGTCTGGCAAACCGCACCCATTTCTTGAACTGCTCAATGGTTATCAAGTTGTCTTCAAGCACAGATTGGCAAGATTTTTCGATGGAGTAATCGAGCCACCAGGTACAGTGTGTGCTTGAGCTGGGATCGCGGGTCAAGCTTGGGCTAGCATCGCGTTTCTGAACCAGTAGGGCGTGAGAGGTAGCGGCCAGAGGAAAGCAAACCGCTAGACTAAACGTGGAGTGCATGGCGGGTGTTTGGCTTAGGGGAAAATTATCAGATAATTCGAATAGCCGAACGGGCAATCAGTACTCATGAAGCAGGATATGTGAGGCAGGATGTCATGTAGATGCTCAATGAAGGAAGTCGGCTTCAAATCATCAATGTAACCACGACTATGGTTGACCGCGGTGTGAAGTTGCGCTCATTATTGCGGCCAAATCTGCTCGATATTTCGTCGTGTGTCACCAGGTATCGGTGTGAGATTTTCATGATTCATGTTGCAATGAGGCTGGTCGGGTTTGATCGGACCGATAGACCCAGTCCTCGTTCTAGCCTCGTGCGTAGCAAACAGTCGAGTCATGGATGCAAGAATTCAGCCGGTATGCGAAATTTCGAGCTTCTGCCCTTTTGAGGCGGCAGAAGAAGACTAGCATTTCCGGTCGACCAAAGCAAACAGCACTTTGGGTCAACCACTTTTCTGTACTGCACTGTCTTCGGAGAAACAGGTATGCCAAGACACCGCACGGCAGTTCCCGACTGCGGCGAACCTCAGCTCCATGGGCCAAGACCCGGCAAGTTTTGAAGACGCATCCACTTATGGCTGTTAATCTTTCACTTGTTATTCAATCCATGTTGCCGTCCCAGTCTCCTTGAGCTCGCCAAAGGTGGGTCCCAGGTAATTCTGAGTTTCTTCAACAAGATAAGGCCATACGAAATAACTCGGCATTCACCTGCGAGACATTAGATGTTGGCTATAGACCCCTGCTGCTGTTTCCCCACCAACCTTAGCTGGTTCAAGGACTCATGCGCGACCAACAAGACCGAGTAAGAGCCGGCGAGACGCGGCAAGAGCCAAATTCTCGAGAAAATGATTATTCTGGACTAGTTTTCCCGGGTGCGCGGCAGTCAAACGTGTCCAAGGACGCCAGCCGATGAGCGGACAGGGCAGCAACGGTGTAACGACAAGGCTTTACAGCATTTTTTAAAGTACTGCTGAGGGTCGATCTCGACAAATGAGCTCCCGCTGATTGTTTCGGGAGCAAGTCGCCTGATGCCAGCTTGGTCAGTCTGCTGTTTCAAATTTCACTTTGGATGTGTCCAAGACCTAAGACAAATGCGGCGACTCTATCTCTTCGCATTTGCATCTTTTTATTAGGTAGATGATCTAATGACGCGACGCAAATTTGTCTATAATTTCCCGAGGGTTCCACACACGTTTCTCCACGATATAGCCGTCCTTGACGATTAGATCAAAGGGCGCGTCGATCGTGAAACGTTCCAAATCCGGAATCAATCCGTCCCATATCCCTTGGTCCGTTGCACGATCGCGATCTAGAGAGCCCATGTCCACCAGGAAGCATCTGAAGTCGTTGTAGCCCCAGATCTCCGGGTCATCCATGAATTCATCGCCCTGCTCTGCAGCGATTGCCTCCATTTCGTTCTTGTAGAACGGGTTAGTCGTGCGTTGTGCTGCACGCCACATGTAATACGTCGGTGGATGTTTGATGGTTGAATAGAGTCCCTGGTAATCGTAGATGATGCATGCAACGCAGATCTCTTCATGCATCCTCGGCTCGACCGTGGCCAGATACTGCAAGAGGTTGACATCTGGCTGCAGAGGCCACCAAATCATGAATGGAAGCGGCTCGCCCTCCTTCCAACCGTTGACGAACTCTTGATCGTCGCCGATCATGATGCGGCGGGCAGAGATGGCTTGCTTGATCACTTCGAGCTGGTCCGCTGCGAGCCTCTGAACTCGCGGGGTATTGAGATCAATCTCGGCCCTCCAGAAGCGAGCAAAGAGGGTGTCAATGTAAATTCCATGAAGGACACAGAAAAGCTCTTCCTCGTTCATCGGAAGAGGCCTCGCAAGCCTGACGTATCGGTCAATATTACCCTGGCGGGCTGCCATGTGAATAAGGAGTTCTTTTTGAACGGTCGGAAGATCCTGAGGCAATGGTTTGAACAACAGCTCTGCCTCGCTGTAAGTCAGGTTAAGTTCGTATTCGAAGTCTTCCTCATTGCAGCCAAGTCGAGCGTCTTCTTCGATGCAGGGATGCCCGGAAGGCTCGCTGAAATCGTCGTCCCGGGGCAGACTACGGCGATGCTTGAGCTTCCACCGCACGTCGGTATCTCCATTGAGAAATGCGGGGGTAGCTGGGCGCTCCAAGTCAATACTGAGCGTACAGTCATTCATCACTCGGTATCGAGCAGGGGCTGACATGATGATGTCGTAGATGATACGTCCGCCGGCAGTCCCACTTTCCCGAGCCTCCTCGGCGATTGAAATGTCGGGAAGAAGATCGAGCTCAGTGTAGAGATCATCATAGCCTGCCGCGGCGCAGGCACGGCCCACCTGGTAGCGCATCGAAGGAAATCGTGCGACAAGTTGTCGATAGGAGTCCTCCGAGGCAAACTCGGGATACCAGATGCAATAGGGCTGTCTCTGCTCTGCAGCGTTGTGCTCGCATGATTCGGAGTCCGGCATCTCCTCTCGTCCCGGGATCATGTTGCTCATGATCAGCCGAGCGTTCCTGGCACGGGCGAAGACGGCGTTGTGGGCACATAGCGCCGTGATGGCGTCGCTAATGGCAAAAGAGTGGTGAAGCCGGATGGCACGGACAACGGATGCGCGGCCAACTGCAGAAACGTGGTCAAAGTCGGCAGGAAACGGCTCGCCAAGTTGAATCAACGCAGTCCGTTGCTCGTAGCGACTCCTTGCCGCCTCAACGACTGACGACGTCCTTCGAGGCCCAAAAGGTATTAAGGCCGTTGCAGTCGGCCTGTTCTCGGCCATTGACAGCTACTCGGAATTTTGGCAAGCTTTTGAGCGTAGGAGCGCGACGAGACAATGCGAAATGGGGCGTTGCAAGAAGGCGGAATGGGTCAGATAGGGCGGGCGTGCAAAATTTTCCGACGAAGAGAAATCCGCTGGCCATGAAGCGACGTAACGAAAGAAGACCAACAAGCTATCGGAGACGGATCCAGCCACGCTGACAAAGGACCGGTCGGTTGTGTCATACTTTTACGCCGGGTGAGGGGGGGCCCGACAGGGATGCAGGGGCCATGTGAAAGCCACTTGGCTCATTTACTCAATCGACTATGCTAGACAATCATCGGTACAGGATTCTGAGCTTTGACCAAGCCCAGGCTTTGTTTTTCTGACGTTCACTTATCGCACGCGAAATACACCTAGACGATGCCGAAACATTGTCTGTCATCCGAGTTACAAGCGCGAGGTGGCAAATCGGAAGAAGCCGGCGCCGATGCAATGATGTTGCTCCGGTGTCCATCCAGACCTGAAGTTCCACCGAAACCCCCTCTCAGCTCGTTGTCGGCTTCGCCACGTACCTCATGACACTGCAAAGAGACTGAACGATGCTTCTGACTCTGTTTTTTCCCATCATTTTCTTTTTTAACCCGCAGGACTGCACTTTCGTAGTTGGGCAACATCTCGCCAGGCCTTTGCATCGTACTTTTTCCAAGCTCTCATGACTTGGAAATGCTTGCTCGTTTCTGTGTTACCTTCCGTTGCGTGAGGACACATATCATACTCCCCAATCTACCACCAGAAGCCATAAATTAGTTAGAGGTTGGAAGCGAGGCTCGGACAACTTACAAACTTGACAAGATCCTCCTGGTTCTTGAAGTGTTTTGTGAATTCTGGCTTCAACGACCCATCAGCGTTCGTATATGCCTCCATCGTCGCCAAAATATTGATCCGCTCGTATGGTTTGCCATTGGCAACGGCAGACGTTTCTTTGGTTTTTTGCACGAATGGCAGACCATACCCCCAATTGGTCACTCTGCCACCCCTACCGAAGATGGGAATGTTGGTGAGGATCTTGTGCACATGTCTCATTGAATCTTCACGCCGAAGTGTCACAATTGCTCTTGTGAGTTCCCTAATCTTTGGAACGCGGCTCGCCGTGAACTTGTCGTACTTCGGGTTGAGGCGATATTCTGTGTATTGAGCGTCCAATTTTTCCATGAGTTCTAAGTATGGCATCCGTTCTGGGTCCAGCTTTGGAATTTTTTCCTTTGATTTGCCGGCCTTTTTGCCTTTCTTTTTGTCTTTGTCGGCCTTATCCGCGAGAGAAGGATCGAGTGATTCCAGGATATTTTTTTTTAAGATCCCGTTCCAGCCCCTTTTGATTAAATCTTTCGCCAAGTCGTCAATGCTGGACGTTTTTCCGTCGTGCATGTCAGTTGGTATATCGCTTTTCTCCCACTGTTTGTTCTCCAACTGGTAGTGAAATTCGGCTCGGGTGTATCGGCCACCAGGGCCAGAGCCAATATGCTTATCCACCGGCCACATGGCTTTTGGATTATGTGCAAAAAGCTTTTTTTGCTTTTCGGGGCCTTCTATATCGCTAGTCACTCGGTGAGAAGTTGATTTCTGTTAAAGCGATGACCTAGAGCCGGCTTACCAAATCAAGTCGTATATCTCATATATATACTCTCTCTCGTAGGAATGGGCGATGTGATTGACTGCTTGCACAACATAGATGTTCGCCAGAAGCCAGCAAAACATCGGGGCAAGCCAAACGTGACGCATCTTGTGCACGAGTCGAGGACTTCTTCAAATAAGCCTCTCGGGTTTCCTAGCTGAGTAAAAGAGAAGATGTCGGGTGTAGATACGACTGTTTTTGTGTAATGCTCATAAAAAACATTCAAGACCCTGGTCTCAGTAATTGAGGAAAGGGCGTGCTCGATGACTACCTCGAAGTCGATACCGTGAAAGATCTTCACAAGCAACAGGTATCCTGCTCCTTTTGCTAGTTGAGCTTGTCGTGGCCAACTCCGTGCTACGATGCCGCTTCATGGTTCAATTGTCTGTGGTACAACTCCAGCCCTATATTCCTTCTATTATAGTGCTCGAAGTGACCCCTGTAGATACGATGTTTCTGAGAGGGGCTTTGACAGGCCCAAAGGACTTGCTTTGTCAGTGCACTTCCGTGCCGGGGGGCACTGGGCTGAACACATGCAGGGTAATCCTGGGAGGCCCCATTTTGGCGTGAAACGAGCCGCAAACCGCCTCCGTTATTCTTCCATTATGCGCCGTTACGACGGCAGCGCGGATATTTCAATTTACAGAACCAGCTTTGCAAGCTTCAACTTGATTTGATGCAACATCTCTCGTACGACCATCCAAGGCGATAGCAAGGGACCATAAACGCCTTCTTGGCTTCTATATCCAGGCATTAGTGGTATCTCTGGCACTCGCGATGCAGTCCGAGTTTATCATGGGACATCTGAGGCAATCTTTGATTGGACGTCTTCTGGTATGGATCCGCCGACCCGCAGCTTAGAAATTCGCTTACGTGTTGGCAACGACAGAAGCAGCAGGGCCACCACCAATGACACATTATCACAGCATCACATCATTTTATAGCTGAGCCACATATCCGTTCCGTATCATTCTGACTGTACCACAAAGATCGTGTATTCCATCGAACTTGTCATTCCATTGTTAGCAACAGTGTTGGTCTTTTGACAACGCGATATTCTATATCGAAGCAGAAGTTGAGCGAGTGAATTCATGACTCGCTATTCCCCATATTGAGCCTGACCATCTCGATGTTTCTATGGCGCGCGTGAAAACTCAACGATGTCTTCTGGATCATGGTTCCCGAACCTCTTCTTAAGAGAGCAAATCTAGACATTGTATTTCTCCAGTGACTGCTAAGCAACACGTGGCATCTGTTGCTGCGCTCGCGGATTGCTTCCAAAGGTTATCAAAACGGTTCGAGTGCAATGACAGGGACCGACGCCACGCGCATCTGAGAGGGATAGGGGTGGAAAAATTTGAATGTTACATATTTCGACGGTTCCACCTTAGCCGCCAGGACCTGAGACCAAATTGTCCATTGCGGCTACGACCCTTTTCCATGGAAGCGGGGTGATTGGTCGGCTACTTGCAACTTTATCATCTCAACGTTACATATTAATGCTTTTTTTTATGGCGAATAATCTTTCGAATCGATGCAGAAGAAGGGTGGGTCCTTTGCATCAGGCTAGATTAGGTGTTGGGACCCAACATCACGGGGCGACGATATGGGCTTGATATGCTGGACGGTTTACAAGTGTTCCGGAGCCAGTCCACGGCATCCTTTGAAACAAATTTCACTTGCCATCCATTTCCTTCTCTGTCTCTCACTATCTGAATGCGACCATTATCTTTGTGCTCAGCACCTCTGAGACCTAGGAAGCCAATCTTTGCCATGAGAGTCTTCTTTTCTTCCACAGCATGCCTCTGGCTGCATGTGGCCCTGCTGATCGAGCAGAGTTCTGCGAGCCAACTTGACCGCTCCGCCATACCGAGAATCGGGTCCATGTCCTTGGAATCAAAAGTGCATTTAGGTGTCGAGAGCCTGGGGCATCAACGGATTGATTTCCTGTACCATGATACCTGGGGCACGCCGCTTGTGAACGGCTGCCCAAAGCCATGTGCAGCGACGGGTCCTGATCCGCTGAATTGGACGCAAGTTCACAGCAAGCATCAACTTTGGAGATGTGATGAGGATCTCCTCTTTGACATGAATATCTATGGCGCTGCTGACGGTCGGGGCGTGATCCGGACTTGCAGCCTTCGCCGTGCTTTCGAGACATCGTCAACTCCTGTGATGAGTGAACTTGATGCGTCACGTCGCCAAAACTTTCAGAACATGACTGGACTAGCCTCCAAACGCGCCACTAGCAATCTCACCATCTCTCATGGCTGCGGAGCACACCTGTCCACAGTTCCTGTTATTTTGTCAGCCAGCAACAAACTGTTCTCATCCCCCGGAGAGAATGGAACCCGAGCAGCGAAACATCTTGCAGACTATCTCCTCAATAGCGCGACTTGTGGAACGACAATCTTGTTCGCCAAGACTGGTCCAGCCATCACAGGGCTTTACGTCGGGGGCGATATCGAAATGGGCAGCTTCGGCCAGTTGCTGCTCAAGTACGGGTACGTTGCTCTTCTCGATGATGTTTTTGGCTTTTTTTTTTGCTTCGTGATGCTGACATATCTCCTGGCTTTCAAGTACGTAGATGGAACATGTCATCGTTCTCCCTACTACACCTTAGTCATTGATCGTGTGACAAACTGTATCAGTGCGGCAGAATGACCTGCACGCTGCACGCTGCTCATGATACTTCCTGCAAACCCCCTTTTCTGTTTCCTAGAGTTCCTCCGGCTGATCAAGATCATCATGGACAGCTCACGAACTTGATAATGGCGCCCAATCCATACAAACGTGTAATACAGAAGGCCATCGTTCGTATACTGGCGGAGTGTTTGTTGCGGACGAAACGGATCCGCTTGAAAGTGCTATTCGAGCTGTGAAGCTGTGGTCCGAAGGCGGCTGTCTCGACCGTGTAGGCGCTCGAGTTCTCAGCAATGCTACTGTTTTGACAATCCTTTCTTCGACTGTCAAACAAGACATTGTTCCAAAGACAACCACAAATTCGACCCTTCGGCCGTCTCAACCTGTCTCGGTTTTAGTTGCCCGGGGCGTCTGCCGTGTTATACAAGTCCAACAAGGGGACAGCTGTGCGTCGTTATCGTCCAGATGTGGTATTCGGGGCCGAGACTTCAGCAATTATAACCCAAAACGGGACCTCTGCTCTACGCTTATGCCGAAGCAATGGGTCTGCTGCTCAGAAGGTAACCTTCCGGATATGCGCCCTCAACGTGAGTCCGACGGAACCTGCCGGAGCTATCGGGTTCAAAGCGGAGATGGATGCTGGGCAATTGCAAATAATTTTGGCCTGGAACAGCGTGACATTGAGGACTTGAACAAGATGACGTGGGGCTGGGCTGGGTGTGCCCATCTACAGGCTGGGCAAATCATATGTCTGAGCGAAGGCAATACTCCCATGCCGGCTCAAGTGGATGGAGTAAGATGCGGGCCGCAGAAGCCGGGAACGCAGAAGCCGTCTGGAAGCTTTACAGGCAAAGATCTGGAGAAACTTAACCCTTGCCCACTCAATGCCTGCTGCTCAGGATGGGGGTATTGCGGTACGACTGCGGTAAGGATTTGGAGCCCAGCCATGTGAAGAACACAGGCGTTGCGGTCGAGTCTGTCCTCCTGGTGCTGAACAATAATGCTACGAGAATGCTAATGCCCAAGCTTGTCGCTAGGAGCATTGCACTGAGTCCCGAGCAGACACGGGAGCGCCTGGTGCCTTCAAGCCAGGAACTAATGGCTGCATTTCCAATTGTGAAATGGACATTGTCGGCAACGAGATGACACCTGGTGGTTTTGCGCGGGTGGGATATTTCCAGGGCTACAATCCAACCCGAAAATGTCTGCGGATGGATGCTTCTGAGATCGAAAGCCTGGAAGGTGAAAGTTTCAGCCACGTGCACTTTGCATTCGCCGGCATCACCCACGACTTCAACGTAAGAATTCCACCAGAGAGCCAAGAGCAGTTTGAAAAATTCTCGCGAATGGAGGCGACATTTCGCAAGATACTTTCCTTCGGCGGCTGGGCCGAGTCCACAGAGCCAGCCACGTTTCAGCTATACAGAGATGCTGTCAAGCCTGAAAACAGGTTGAGATTCGCCAAGAACGTGGTTACTTTTCTCGACAGACATGGTTTTCAAGGTGTTGACTTTGACTGGTCAGTCTCCTCCACTACAGTATAAACACAAAAATGCGATTGAACCGGCTCGCTGACCTATCCCGAATTACGGGAAAAACATGCAAAGGGAATATCCTGGCGCAACCGACATACCAGGTACCCCGCCTGGATCTGCCGATGAGGGTCAAAACTATTACAGATTCCTAGTTGTGCTGAGAGAATTGCTGGGCTGGGGTCAAAAGACGATATCCATTGCACTGCCCTCATCATTCTGGTATCTTCAAAATTTCCCCGTGGACAAAATGGCCAAAGTTCTCAACTACTTCATCTACATGACGTACGATCTCCACGGGCAATGGGGTTAGTTTTTTTTCCTTCAATTTCATAATTCAAGAGCCCACCCGGGGAGGAGGAAACTCGACACTTTCCAAGCTGATGCAGGCGTCTAGATTATGGAAACAAGTGGTCAAACCCTGGCTGCCCTAGCGGAAACTGCCTCCGCTCTCACATCAACCGGACCGAAACTTTCAATTCCTTGGTCATGGTGAGCAAGGCAGGCGTGCCTCCATGGAAGCTGTACGTCGGCGTCGCAAGCTATGGGCGCAGTTTTCGCATGTCAAACGCTGGGTGCACTGGGCCCATGTGTACCTTTACTGGATCGTTCACTGTTTCTGAGGCTGAGCCGGGTTTCTGTACGGAGACGGCAGGCTACAGTGAGTCGCTTCCTTGAGTTTGCTTTTCGTGAAATGGGTCTTGATCCTTGTTTCTGTTAAGCCATCTTAACACGACCTAGTCTCGAATGCGGAGCTGCAAAATATATGGATCAAAGCCGTCGACAGGGAAGAGGGGTTTTACGCCAGGAAGTGGCACGATCAGGACTCTGATTCGGACATTATGATTTGGTGAGTTTCATCTCTTGCGAACATGCCACGGACAGAATGCTGATTCCACCAACAGTGCGTATGCTTCCAAGTGGCCATGAGATCATGGGCCTGATGCGCAGATCCCTTTTTTTATAGCTGCCAGAAAGCTTACCCCTGTCAAAAATAGCCAATGCTGACATTCGGCTTTCAGATGGTACCCACGGCGGTGGAATGACGGACTGGGTTGCGTACATGGAAGACGATACCAAAAGCGCTCGGCGAGACTGGATACGGCGGCTCAACTTTGGGGGCACAACAGACTGGGCCATGGACCTTGCTGAATGGCATGAAGGGCCCCAGGTTGAGGGCTCTTGGTCAGTTCAGACCAAGGACGTCGTGTGCAATCCAGAAGAGTGGCCATCAACGCTGGAAGAGCTGTCGGCAAAATTGGACAAGATCCCCCAGGAATGTCGCGCCAGGGCTACGGTAGGGATTATGTCCTTGAGTTTGTCAAATGCCATCAAGGAATATCAGGCCGTGTCAAACGACTACGGTGATCAGGTATTTAGGGCTCCAATTCTTCCAAGAAATAGAGACATCGAGGAATTTCTGACCAACTCTTGTTTAGTTTGGCTGGTACGCGGACTGGGTCAAGGATGCCATTGATCCTAGACTCGAAGAGTTCATGGCGATTGGTCGGGGCGAGGGTCTCAAGTACATGGACTGCAAGTGGTGGACGGAAAAGAATGAGGGTGAAGGGCCTTGCACCGAGGCAAGACTGGAATACATTCCGTCGTTGAGGGCGGGACCCCGCGATGTCGAGTTCAAGATGCGCGACGAAGAAGGCTTTTACAAGGCTCTTCTGGAGAACACTGGCATCTCCAAAGACTGGATCACCTGGAGGGACCACGCCATTCACGATCCATGCCTTCACGCGTGCCCTCCTTCTTTCCCAGGATGCTCAATTCATGCCATCCAGTGCAGCAAGAACTACTACATGCGCAAAAACTTCCCAAGGCGCATTAACGACAAAGATGCGATACATGTGGAAAATCCCAAGAAGATTGTGGATGACGCTATTCCTAATATGGGGGAGCTGGTCATGGTTGCGATTTCATCCTACCTCGAAATGACACTTGGATTGAGCGACGCTGACGACGCCGACATCATCGAGGCCCTCAGCATGCCGCTCTTCATGTTGGAGGAAGCTTCTCGGTCCATTGTAGAGATCAAGAAGATTGGTAAGGAACACAAAGAGGAGAAGACCAAGGAGCTTGTCATGATGATTCTTAACATTGTCTTCGCCGCCATCCCGTTTGTCGGTCAGGCAGGCACGGCACTGGGCGCCGCTGCGTCTATTGCGAGAGCCGCTCTGATCGTTGGAGAGCTAGGAAACATTGCCATTAGCGTCGTCGAGATTATAGACAACCCAGAGTCGGCTCCGTTTGCTATTCTGGGTGTTCTTCTCGGCGCTGGCGGCCTCCGCTCTCGAACACCAAAGTCGGCGTTCAAAGAAGCTGTCAAGGCACGTCGCGCTCTTTCACCCGCAGACTTGAAGCGATTCTCGCCCGAGTTTCGTCGGAGAGATGGGGTTGTTCAAGGCATTCTGTGGCAATGCGTGCGATGATGGATGCATACCAAGGTTGGGGCAGCTTTTTTCCGCCTTTGGTGATTCGGTGACAGAACAGCATAGACTGGGGTTGAAACTCGATCAAGCCTGAGCTTGCCACTCATCTTCTTTGTCTAGCGCTGGTAGCGTTGCCGGAGGAGGGTTGCTGTCCCCCTTCAGTAATCTAAGTCTGAGTCTGTAACTTGAACCTCTGCCAAAATCACAAGAATAGACAAACGCGTACGCCTCTGGGAGAACGAGGCAAGATAAAATACAGTGGCTAGGTAATGACTCTGTAATGGAGCTTTCCTCAGCAATTGAGTCCGTCCTGCGGTGCCATTCCCGTCCTACATGGCAACGACGCAGCATTTGGTATCTTCCTAGCTTGATGGGTTGCACGAAATTGTTTCTTTGAGTCATCGGGATTTTTTGCCCCTCTCACCCTCCCCTGCCGTCGACGTCTTGTGGTATTTCAAGGGGCTGTTGCTACAGACACGTATCACGAATCAGCTCCCTTGCACTGATTTGTTGGCCGAACTAGCTCGGCGAATTTCATCAGCAGCAGTGAAAAGCACTTCCACGCCGCATCTGAATTGGGAAACCCACATCACCGTTGATGTGGTCAAAGCTGCCCGTCGCTGGTCAAGAATCTGCACTTTAACCAATGGCTGGAATCATTCAATCTCTACCTCCACAGAGCTAGATGAAGCCATTTCATGGATGGCCAGTGAGTCTTTGTAGGCGAAATCTGCTCATATTAGTGGGGAAAGTCAAATCTCCGAGACCCAATATGACTGTTGTGTTGGTAGCGGGACTTCTCATGCCCCGAAAAAAACTCAATCAACAGGCAGACGAGGAAAAAGAGAGGCCACTCATGAAAGTCCTAGAGGTGCCAAGACTTTTTTTTCCACAGCCGGAACAGTGACTAGGTTTCATTTCTGGTATCTACTCTTTGAAAACAAGCCACTGAGGACGATCTGGTCGCCGCTTCCCCACAAGGAATTAGCGGTGTGAGAACAGAAAACTGGGCCTGACCAAATCCAACGCAAGACTAGGTACATTCGGCAGTGTAGGACAGGGTGGGGAAGGCTGCAATTGAATCCCTGTTCCTGACTGTCTGATTGAGCCGCCTTGGGCAAGTTTTAATGGGCTCTGCAACGAGCTCTGCAATGTAATTCAAGTGACAGATTCGTTGACTGGGGGGCGTATTGACTTGCGGACTCCATGATGGGCTTCCTGAATGGCTTCCTGACGGCCTTCTTCATACTGAAGGAATTTGGTAAAGTGACCCTGCAAATTGGGTGAGAATAATAATAATACATTACACTAGCTAGCTTTTTAGGCCTTTCTATTACATCTATCTATAAAGATAGTGTAGGAAAAAGGGCTCACCCTAGAAAACCTACACCCGGTTGCGACTCGCTGCCGTCGCGGACCCTGAACAGTCCCTCGTTGCCAATGGATGGATCTTCTGCAAATTGGGTAAATTCGCGAAAAAAAAACACAATCCGAGATACCAAGAAAATACAAGACCGGTACAATTCTCGGTAAATAAAGAGCCTCGTGCAGGCATCCAGCTCGATACATGCAGCCGAGGGGAGGTACGAAGGGGTGTCATAGGTCTACATATCTTGTATATGGTTTAGCGCTAGCAATGCACAAGTCGTCGTAGCAAAAGTTGGCTTGGATTGGATTTTCGGATCCTGATTCAGAACCATTGTTTGCTCACTTTGGCTCTCTTCCCCGAGTTGACGTACAACGAGAACAGCCTGCGACTAGCTCGGGGCGCAAGATACTTCGTCCAACAAATCTTTTACTCAATAAGATCCATCTACGCTGGCGAGGTGAATTCAAATCGCCTCACATGGATCCACTAAGGCGTTTGCTTCATTCTGGCTTCATTTTGAAGCAAAACATCATGAATCAAGTCGGCTGATTGATCAGATATAAAAGCCGACCAGACCCCCTCCCAACCTCATGCATTGCATTCATCCATCTTCACTCACTGTTTTTCTCTATCCCCAAGTTTCAAGCATCTCTTCAACAACTCAAAATCTCAACCCCCAATTCTCAGTCAAAATGCTGTCCATCACTCGCACCCTCCTCCTCGCTGCTGCCGCCTTTACCCTTACTGTCTCCGCTGGTCCTCTTGAGGCCAGAGATGGTAAGAACTCATTCAAATGATTCATATGTGGTGCATCAAATAAACAAGGAATCTACAGGTCACTACCCGGTCGATGGCTGCAAGCGATATGCCACTCCGCAGTCGGGCCAAACCTGCACCAAATTCGCTCATGCAAATGGCATCAGCGTCGAGAAGCTGAGGCGCTTCAATAACGGCCTGAACGATGGCTGCACCAACCTTTGGGCCGGTGTTGACGCCTGCGTGGAGGCGTAGGCCGGCTAGAAGCAATGAAAAGTTCAAAGGGGGACCTCGTGTGAAGCTGCAGTGATTTTTTTGGGGCACTGCTTCTGCTACATGATCACTCATTTCTCTGGAGAATCTCTCCAATTTTAGATTCAACATCTGACACGACTGAGCTCTTCATCTAGATCAAACAAAACAGTACTTTTCTCATGTTTTAAATTCTCAACTTTCGCCCTGTGATCTTCCACACAGACTGACAAGAACTGCCGTGACTGCGCTGCTACCTACTACTTGGTCTGACATTTTTGTGACTTTCTCTTCTTAAGACTGGCGAGGACAGAATATCTCTCAAGTGTGTAGGATCGCGGGACACGGGTCAGGCCATTTTGAGAAAGGAGGAATTTATGCTCAGAATCACAAGGCCAACGACACACGTGATCAATCACCACCAGAGCAAGCAGCAGACCGGTTTTCCACACCGGTAGAGAACCCTCGAAAGGTTCTCAGGGCATGAGTAGCGAGAGCGATTCCTCGTCTACAGTCCAGCATAACGAGCTCTAGTGCAGTCGAGTCTCGAGAATACGCGTGGTACTGTCGAGCAAAGTCATGGGCTCTCAACGAAGGAGAGATTGAGAACAATCCAAGTTCATGGGCAAAGATTCAGTAACAGGAAAGGAAATGAGAGGTAAAGCCGTAATCTGTGAAAGATTCGTCATGTGCATTCGGTCTACTTATGACATTATATGGTCACGGCCGAGTACTGAAATGTCAAGAGCAACAAGTGATGGAAGAGCGATGGATTTTCGATTTGAACTTGATCGGGACAGAGAGAAAAAATGCATATTGTTGGTGAGACGGACGCGGTTCCCACATTCGATCAACGCGCGCTTGAATCTCGGGCTTGCTTGCCATTATTTGCACAATAAAACGCAAAATCACATTGCGCGTCTCAAACCTCGAGCTAGTATTGCGTCATGCATCTCATGGGGATTCAAATAAACGCGGGCGACGACAGGAGACGGTCACCAGTCACGACCTTTTCCTGTCGCGGCCGGGCCCACGCCCACACATACAAAGTGTTGGGCAAGCAAGCTGCCACAGCTCGAGCCAACTGCAGGATTCCATCTGTGAAAGTCATCCAAGCTAAAGGAGCCGTAGGCTTGTGAGATGCCCGCACAGGTATCGCGCGACTCCACCTTGTGGTACTTGGTGCAGTCTTTCGCCATGCCCCTTTGCACAGGGGACGGAACCTGGTTGGAGGAGACGGTGGACACGGGTCTGGCGACTGCCGGCGGCGATGACCGTTTCTTTGCCCTTCCCACGCAATAGAAGTATCCGGGCTTGAGGCCGACGCAGCTTGGTCTCACAGAAATGTTCCACCAGACGAACTGGACCAGACTCAAGTTGCCGTGAGACGCAACTATGCCTTTACACGTGTCGCCAGGTTTCGCCTGGTAAAAGGTGGTGCAGTCCTGAACGAGGTATGGCTGGACCGGCCACGGTCTGCCGACGCTCGCTTGCGTCTTATTTCCCTGGGTCGAGGGAGGCTCTGGGTGGAAAAAGGCTAATTTCGGTCTCGGGGAGGGCTTTTTCTCCACATCAGTTGGAGGGACGACCTTCTCTCTAGGCGTTGAGGCAGCTGCTGCCACAGCGGTCCGGGCATCAACGGCATCTGGTAAAGACTTGCCGGAACTGACTTGGACGCAGTAAGAGTTTCCCTTCCTGATGCCGCTACAGTCCGAGTTCACAGTTGGATTCTGGGACGAAGAGAGGCAAGTCGAGGATGCATGCACAGGTTAGCACTCAAAACGTGCGTGTTACTGGTGAAAGATGGAACGGCAGGCGCCTCACCCATTTGACAAATTTCGCATGCGAGATAGACCACTTGGTCTCCCAATACTCGCAGTCCTCCGACGCGCGCTGGACCGTCTCAAAAAAAGTGCAGTCAGGTACGGTGCCGGGCTCGACGATGCCGTTCTGTCTCGGCGGATTCTTGCCCTGCTCTTCGTCAAGGGCATTGACCACGATGAATGTCGCACGCATAGAAATGATGCCGGCAAGCGCCGATAACGGAGTCATGGTACGCATCGTGTCTGCTCGAGCGTCGCGCTGATGACTTGGCCGGAAGAGGGCTACGAGGCTTTCGGAGGCTGGGAGACAGCGTCAACAGCTGAACAGGAAAAGAGATGCATCGTTTTCGTGCCCCAAACATCTTGTCGCCAGCTTTCAACAACCGAATCATGACCGAATCGAGTATTGGCGTCGCATCGTCAGAAGCAAGGTTTGCCTTGTTGTGCGTTCTCTCGTCGGCGCAAGCTTTCGCCATTTCAGCCAGAACCAGACTTTGATCAAATGTGGAACAGCAACCAAGAGTCTTTCAGTCTACACCAACAAGACAGCGCCCCCCCCCCCCCTTGTGAAAACACGGAGAGATCCGTTCTCTTTATGCGTCATGCGCGTTGTGATGGGGGCGGCCCACACCATCATTTGAGTCACCTGCCAGGCAGCGGTGCTAGGCAGTAAGGTCCGGCCAGGAAGAAGTGGAGGCGAGGATCTTGACTTTATCATAATGAGAATGATAATGCGGTGCGTGATCGGCAGAGCCTGCAATAGATCAGACTCTGCCAGAGATCCTGTACAAGCACGAATAGAAACCCACGTCGTGTCGTCGGTCTTTCTTCGAAGGATCTGAGCCTCTGGGGTAGCGGGCTCGAGTCATGGTTGCCCTTCCGTACCTCTCCTTCTACCTGTTGACCATCTCGTTAATTGACCCCCTCTCCGCCATGGCTAGCAGTTCTGCAGAGCCTCAGCAGCAACGCTCGCTCATCAAAGCCCCGAACCCGTCTCCGGACCCTGAAAATGATCCCAGAGAGGACCTTGGTCCCATTGATATCGCGCTTTACGACAACCGTACGGAGAGATGCCGATGTCAACTCGACGGGGTGTTGCTAAGAACCCTTGATGGCTTGTTCTGCAACTGTCACATACACCAAGGATGCTGGGGCTTCTATGTCGTGCGAACGACCTTCGAACCAGGGGACGACGAGCTAGTCTCCAACGCCTTGGTCACGCTCAACAAGGGCATCCTCGAGTCCATCACGTACGACGGCCTCTTGATTGATAAATGCGCCACAAATTGGTCCGTGGGAGAGGTTGAGCTGGCACGACGGCTTCATAATCATCTCATTGACGATATTTCCCTTCGGAATGCCAGCATCCCAGAAATCAGACAATACCTCAGTGCTTGGCTATCGCTGATCCCTCATTACCGAGGCGGAGCTCGCTTCCAGACTTTTATCCTCTTCGACTCCCAGGTCGTGAACAATCTCAAGCAAATGGAAGTTCCGGATCAGTCAAACACGCCAGGTCATTCCAGCTTATTGGAAGCCTATGTCGACTTTTTCTCGAGGGACACGACTGAATGGGTTAAACTCGTAGACATTGATCCTGAAGAGGGAGAAACTTGCAGGGCACGGCTATCACAGCTACCTCACATTTGGAACATGCTGTCCATGCAGGGATGGAGATTAGTCGAGTTACCCAGGGACCCTGCTCGGCCGGACGATCAGGGAGAGGACTGGCTGTTTTGTAACCTATGATAGAAGTTGATCTACAAACAATATTCATCGTGAAACTTGTATATATCGATCCAGAAGAAGGTGAAACATGCGGGGCAGAGTTAGCACAGCTGCCTTACATATGTGACATGCAGAGCATGAGCAAAGGCCTGTTTTTTTTCCCTTGACACCCATTCTTTAGCAGGACAGTGGACTTCTTTTTCGGAGCGGACACGGACATTTTTGCAAATGTTATGGTTGATTTCAGGCAAAGCTGGCGCTCGACAACGTCGCCACAAACCGCCGGTGCTCGTGACTGCCCTGCATTCTGCCAGGTTCTGCCCCGTGGTCATTTCCCCTTGGTCTTTGATGCAGACAAGAACAAGGATGCTCGAGGCCCGGTATATTGATAAACCTCGTAGATTACACACGTACAGGAACGAGCTTCAAACCTATAGAACGTGGCTGCCGTGTCGACAACGCGCATCCCAAGCTTTCTCTCACTGTACGTGCTGTCCTGCACACGAATCAACTGGCGAAGCATGTCATCCATGAAGACGCAAATATCGGCCCCGACGGGCTCGACAAGAACATGGCTCTTCTGATTACGCTGACGCAGCGACTAGATCGGAGGTCGCCCCAGATCTTGGCGACTGTGGTCGGCACGGTAGAGCACCACGCCGCCGAAGCGCGCGCCCGCCACGCTTCGTCCCTGCACGCCCAGGCTGTCGCGGTAGTATTCGGAGTCTTTGGCGCTGAGCACAGGCGATCCGTTGACTTCGACTGGGATGGTGTCGTCAATGGCCTCGAGTGAATTTTTTTTTCTGGCTTGCTGGGATCCATGTCGAGCTGGCTTTGGGCGAGCCCTGTCCAATTACCTTGGCCATCGGCTCGGCCCAAGACAGCGGATCGGTTGGTGCCCAACCCGGGATGGTATCCTTTGAAACGCGCCCGTGGTGTTGCTGTGCTAGGCGATGCGGGAACATGAGGCCCGCGCGTCACTCAGGGTGCCAAGCTTGCTCTCCCTCGCTGCGCAGCCGGAGAACAACCTTCATGGAAAATATGAAGGCATGAAGAGTTGATTGATTCAACTATCTAGGGCAGTGCGCGGGACGTGCCCAAGTGGGCAGGGCATAACAAATAAAGCCCTATAGATGCCTAAAAAGTGAGGCTAATCCACATCTAAGGGCCAGTTGGGCTGTGCCCGCAACAGAAAATACCCCACTGGTTGGGCTGCCTGGCGGAAAGTGCTTGTTCGTGGGACCCTGCCGTCTCTGCCACGAGCCGCGGCCCCACGAAACGACGAAGCTGCCGCCATGCATCGCCCAGTTGTCTGCGGCGCCACCGTACTCCGGTGCCACCGTTCTCGACAACCTCATAAAGAGGTCTTGCAGGTCTTGTCGGCTCGTTCAGGAACAACTCGCTTTTGCGGCTGTTGGCGCGGGCCGTATCGCACGTGTCGTTTTGCTGTCCGCATTTCAGCGTCGTCTCGGAAGCCACTGGCGTCCCCGGCGCAAGCGGCGACGTGTCATTGGCATAGTCTTCTGGGAGGATGCTCGGGTGGATACGCGGTGGCGTTGGAGGCAGAGGAGGGGAAAGGAACTCGCTTGCTTCGGGTCCCAGACAGATCGTGTTGCCATAAACGTGGCGGGTGCTGTCAAGATCGCGGCACTCGAAGCCGACCCAGGGATTGTATCTCCTGACATCGCCAAGCTCGATCGCGTTCGTTTGGTTCCTCTCAATGAGCCTGCAGGTGTCGTCGCTGGCCATCCGATACGTCCTGCTGCAGGACCAAGGCAGGCAGAGCTTGGTGCCGGCCTCTAAAGGGTCATCGGCTCCGCAGGTGTGAATGCGCATATTGTTCAACATGAACACGCCCGCCGACGACACGTTCTTCAGGCCGGCAACGTCGTCACAAGTCATCTTGTTCGGGACGACGAACCATTTGTCAAACGGGCATTCATCTTTCTTCTCGGGCCGTCGGAAAGCCGGCGGCGGAATATCCGTTTTGCCCTCGCGGTTGCATCGAGTAAGGACGTACTCGAGCTGCGATTTCCAAAACTCGTCGTAGAAAGAGAACGAGTTCCTTTGCATCATGGCCAAACGCTCAACGTGACAGTACGAACATAGCTCCGCGATGGGCATGTCACGGATTGAGGGCACTTTTGTGAAGCCCAAGATGACGTCTGTGGATCGCCTCTCCGTCAGCAACTGTTCCTCGACTACAAATCATAGACAGATACACGTCCGTTCTGTGCTCACCATTGCAGTATTTCTCCGTTTCTTGGTCCTTGAGACAGGTCTCCTCGATGCCGCTCAGCATGAATCGCGCCGGAGCTGTTGCAGTGCCACGTCGAACCTCCAACCCGTGGCACTTTTCTTCCACGGCGTTGATCCAGGCTTTCATACTATCCTTGCACTCTCTGGCGCACACCAGATCCGTGAGAGCTACGTCGCCGAGGGATCGCCTGTAGTCTTCCACCTGGAAGGACTCGACAAGTCCGTGACATACGACGCGCCCGCCGAGAGCAACTGCGCAAGTCTCATCGACGTGCAACGTGTCAATGAATTTAGCGTCATAGACGGTGAAGCCCTCGAAAGTGTCTCTTGCTTCAATGTGACTGTTCCCCGAGGGTTGGGACGCCCATTCACTTGGCACTGAAGCGGCTGCATTGCTAGCCAATGAAAGCAAAGACAGGGAGAAGAGTGAGGAGAAAACCATGATCGGCAGAGGCGCGAAGGAACCGCGTCTAGAGAACTCAGGTCAATAGCGGGGAAGGAAACGGTAGAAAGAATAAGAATATAGTCGCGATGATTCAGAGCCAATTAGATGAGAATCGAGAGGACAGACAAATCTCAGTGTGTTGCGGCAAAAATTGGCGAGGCTGCAGACCCAGGCCTAGAAAACCCGCATGTCAACGGTTATCAATCAAGACTGACTCAGTCAAGCCGTCTTTGGGCCGGAATTGGCCCAACACGAGTTTCTTCGAGGTGTACCACGGACCACGACAAGTTGAACCGTGACCCAGAAAAAAAAAAGATATCAATCTGGACCCATTTTCAAGTTGATTTCGGCGTAATAAATCTCAATTGCACAGAACGACCTCGGTCGCCAAGACCTGAACCATGGTACCAGACGCAGAACCCATAAGTCATCTGGCTGAATTCCTGTTCAAGCAGTACCAAGGAAAATTGATTGAGCCTCATTTCAGCGCACCTTGTTCCTGTTACGGAGTGCAGCATGCTTCGGGTTATTTATTGTTTGATGATACTGCCCCAACCCAGCGGCGAATGGTTTGTTCGCTTTTTACACAGAAAATCACATCTTTGCCTAATGTGCAGAATCCTTGAATGAAAAAAAGATATAGACAACATACGGCAATTTCGGAGTATCTTCTTATGAAGCTCTCTCTGCATCTTGGTCGTCGTCGTGCGTGGATATGCCTTCTCGCGTTGAGTCTGTTCTGGGCCTCTTGCGCTTCGTCGCAATCCTGCAGCGAAACTCGGCCGTGCCCAACCGGGTGCTGTTCCAAGTCTAGATCATGCGGTTTTGGCCAGGATTGTACGTTGTCCCAGCTGATGTGCAATGGACATTCGTCGACGCTTTAGCATGGCCATTTCAAGCTGTCCGTACTGACTCTCACAGACTGTGCTGAAGGCGTCTGCATCAACAATTGCGAGGGAATCAAGGAATGCGGCGCGGGAAAGCGGACATGTCCTCTGAATGGTGTGTGACTCGATGCCGCAAGAAAATGTGCATGTGCCAAGCCGATTGACTGACTACCTTTAGAAGAGCAATCTTCACTTCGGTCAGCGTGCGGCACAAATTCAGGCCTCTGCAGCCGCTCCGAGCCTCAGAGACCATCCTGTTCAGCAGACAGCCACAAATTGAAAAGAGTAGTAGGATACTACGAAGAATGGTCCAAGGAAAGGCCCTGCAACCAAATTTCTCCCGAACAGATTCCCGCCGGTGTCTACACGCACCTCAACTTTGCCTTTGCCAGGATAGATCCCAAATCATACAAGCTACAGGCCAACATCTCCGACTACGAGGGTTTGACTTCACTCAAGAAGCGAGATCGAGACCGAGACCTAAAAGTCTTCATCGCAGTGGGCGGTTTCTCGTCTAACAAGCCGGACTCAGCGGCCACCATCTTTTCCAACATGGTGGCTAGCCCAGAGAAATCTGACATCTTCATCTCCTCCGTCGTGGACTTTGTCAATTCTCACGGGTTCGACGGCATCGACCTCGACTGGGAGTATCCTGGGGCGCAGGATCGGGGCGGAAGAGCTGAAGACTACGTCAACTTTCCCAATTTTGTTGAAAAACTCAAAAAGGCGTTGAGGAAGACGGACGGACGAGACGGCATCAGCATCACGCTGCCGTCTTCTTCTGGGTACCTGAGCCATTTCGACATAAAAGCCCTGGAGCTTCACGTGGACCATTTCAACATGTAAGCTACTCACTCATTCCATTCGCTCATCCTACTAGCCAGCCATCAGGCTGTCATTCCAACTATTCGGCTCTTGCTGCAACTGCGACGGAATCTTGTGTCAAACACTAAAAGTTAGATGCCAGGATGACGTACGACCTCCACGGTACTTGGGACCAGCAAGACAACCCGTATCTCAACGCGCACACCAATCTCACCGAAGCCAAACAGGCCATGGACCTGCTCTGGCACAAGGGCATCATTCCAGACAAGATTGCTTTAGGCCTGGCTTTCTACGGAAAAACATACATCATGCAAGACCCGGACGCCTGCCACGAACCCGGATGCAGATACGTTTCTGGCGGTGCAGCAGCGCCATGTAGCAACGAAGACGGCGTGATGCTCAATTCGGAAATTGAGCAAGTCATATCCAACACAAGCGTTTCGCCCCGACTGTATGAAGACGCCGCTGTGAAGATTCTGAGCTACAATCATGACCACTGGGTGTCATTTGACGATGAGGAGACTCTCAAGATGCGAATAGACTTTGCCAAGAGCCAATGTCTCGGGGGCGTCATGGTCTGGGCTGTGTCCCAAGACGCCAGCGACGGACGCTATTCGCTGGCCGTAGGACGCGCCGCTACCACCGCCGACGCCGACGCCGACAACGTGTCCATGTTCATGCCAGGCCCAATCGAAGCCAAAGTCTACGAAGCGGAAAAGCCTGACGACAAAGAATGCAAATGGACCAACTGTCTCGAAAGTAAGTGAGCCGCCGTCGCATTCACTCTCAATCTCACTCTCGACTCAATCTTTGTCTTTGATGCAGGATGCCCGAAAGGCTTGCTCAGGACCAAGCTCAACGAAAGCGATGCTCATGATGGCAAGGATATGAGCGACGCGGAGTACTGCCAAGGCCAAGGGAAGCTTCAACTCTGCTGTCCTCCCAAGCAGAGCCGCGCCTTCACGCAAAGAAAGCGTCGTTACAACGTCTGGATTGCTGGCGTCATCATTCTCGGTTGGGACGGCTCCGTGACGTCTGCCTGCTTGATTGCCGCGGGCTTTATTACACTCAAGATGTAGAAGACCACTGATAATGTGTCATATTAAACAGGAACTATAAGCCTCTTGCTTGTAATGCTTCCCGTAGAACGATTGCAAACTGACAGACATAGTCCGGACTGAGCATAGTGTAGTGATGACCTCGAACCTCATGGAAACGAGGCTCTGTCTGGCAGAAGTGGTCCCAAGCGCGGAGTTGGTCCATCCAGTTTTCCCTCGACGTAGCAGCCATGGAGAGTGGTTGGGCATGAAAGACGTCGATATTTTGCACACGACCCGATGGCTCGTAATCAACAGCCATGCGCTGGAGGCCGAATGCAACATCTGTCCAGTGTGCCAGAGCCGGGCCATTCAGACCGAGCTCGTCAAGCCGCGCCTTGTCCACGACTTGGAGCAGGCCTGCCAGCGCATCTTTGCGCAAAACTTGTTGGTGGGCTTCATCATCATCCCTATACGCGACCTCGACGTCTTGGATGAGTCCTAGAAATTGTGCTAGATGAGACAAGCACGCATTCCAGTGCAACTGGCGCATCCGGCTCTTCACATGCGGTGGTAGATTCAGGCTGCCTAAAAAGGGAACAGTCGTATCCAGATCGGTCAGCGGGGCCGGGGGCGCACCGGGCACCCGAGGTTGCAGTCTTTTGGCAATCTCAAATGCTAGCATGGTGCCGTAACTATAGCCTGCAAGTGCGTAGGGGCCATGAGGCTGCTTCTGCTTTATTGCTGTAACGTACGTGCCTACTGCTTCGTCAATGGATCCAAACGTTGTTTCTCCAGACTCGAATCCGCGGGCTCTCATTGCAAAGATGGGACGATTGTCTGCTCTCATTTCCTGGGCTAGTCCTACAAAGACAAGCACCTCGCCGACTCCGGGATGGATAAGCCAGAGTGGTGTTTTGTGTCCACTTGAGCATAACGTCACAATCGGGTCGTAGCTAGACCTGGTTGAGCTAGAGTGTGCAAGCGATTCGTGCAAGTTCGGTGAATCCGCGAAGCTTGGGCTGTCCTCGTCGCCATCAGAGGAACTCAAGCTGTCCAGAGCCGCCGCAAGTGTCCGCACGGTCGTGTTCTGCAGCAAAGTGATCAAGGGAACCTCAGACCCCAACCTTGTTTGGATGAAATGCTTTAGCCGAATGACTTCTATTGAGGTGAATCCTAGCTCAAACAAAGGCGTATCAGGGTGGATATGTCGAGCGTCTTTGAGACCTTTGGACCGGGCAAAGTCTTCTCGCAAACGGGACTCGGACTCTTGCAGCGGCTCGAACGCGATCTGTCGCTGCTCCTCTCTGTGTCCATGAATGACCTTGTCATGGTTTGCAATAGCAGCCGCGAACACACCAGCCCCGACAAGAGCGCGCATCTTGGCTCTTGAGATTTTGCCCAACGTGCTCATGGGCAAGAGGTGTTGACAGTCGGGCCCAATGGCAAAGACTCGAGGTTGACAAGCTGTGCTGACCATTGTGCATGCTTTTGATGACAACTCATAGACTTTGACCATTTCTTGGGCAGCGAGGGGCCAGCTGCTTGGAACGTATGCGACCACGAGGTGCTCGGTCGCGGCTCCGATGTCCCTAGCAGGGAAGCCAATGACTCGGACTACGCATGTGTGCTTGAGGCTGGTCTCGAGAGCGGCTTGAATGTCGCACAGCTCGATCTTGACGCCATTGATGTTGACGACATCTTTGACGCGGCCCACCAGATGGATGTTTCCATCGGCATCAATCCTGGCCTTGTCGCCGGTCCTAAACCATCCATCAGAGGTAAAGGCTGTTGCTGTTGCAGGTCCGTCACGAAAGTATTGACGGAAAACGACCTCGCCGCGAACCTGGAGCTCACCCTCTTGGGGACTTTTGACTCGTTGGCCTGTACTTGCGTCAGTGATGCGCGCTTCAATGCCTGGCATGCATTGTCCCACGCAGGCGACTCGCCGGCCTTCAAGTGCGTCGCATGCTGGGAAATCGAGATTGAATAATGCACCGGCACAAGTCTCCGTCATGCCAAAGCCAACGGCGATGGCATTTTGCGGTGCGCCGTATTTCGCAAGCAGACATGAGGCGGCGATGCCAGTGTCGACGTCATTGGCTTCGCCGCCCGATGCAAGCATTGTGAGACGAGAAAGGTTCAGTTGACGGCCGTAGCCGGCGGCCTCGTCTTCCTCGCAAGCTGACACCAACTTGGCAAGGAAAAAGTTTGGGGCAAATGTACGAGACACGGCATGGCGATGCAGCAGCTCTAAAAAGACGACAGGCGACGCGACAACATCAGCGGCGTCGACGTGCACTTGATCGACTTCGAGCCACATCGCTTGAAGATGGATCTCGATAAGGCCGGCCACATGGTCGAGTCCGATCCAGTTCAGGAAGGCACCGCCGTTTGGAAGCGGACGAACAGACGCCTTGCCGGACACAGCGGCCAGGATCTGCCTATGCGTCAAGCACACGGCCTTGGGATTTCCAGTGCTACCAGTGGTCAACATGACGATGGTTACATCAGAGATCGGATGGTGTCCGTCGCTGGCGACGACCATCGAGGATGACTTCTCTGCCTCGCTGGTGTCAAGCTCCTCGATTGTATGGAGCTTCAGCATATGGTCAACGTCATCAAGGAGCCAACAACTGGCGGCTCGCGTGATGCACAGTGGCGACTCGAAAATATGTGACACCTTCCTCAGGTGCTCTTTCCGCTGCTCCTCGACATGACTGAGGGTTGGCAGCAGCACTGGTATGCCGTTGGCGAGGAGAATTGCCCACAGCCAAGTCACGACGTCCCTATGGCGATCCAGGTACAGAAGAACAAAACAACCACGTTTGAATCCAGGTGTATGTTGGAGCTTCACACTGTTGCTGCAAGCTTCTTCATAGAGCTGCCGGTAGGAGATTTGCACGGCCGTCGACGTGTCCCCGCGAGAGTAGAATACAATAGATCCCGTAGCACTTGTCTTGTGAGCTTGTGAGGTCAGAATACCATGGACTGATTCCACACTGTGCCTCGCCTCGAGGCCAGGTCCTTTGTGAGAAATCTCATCAGCCGCTCTGCTCTACCTCAGTGGCGGTATGGAACGACGTGGAGTCGCTACGCAAGAGGATGCCATAACATACCACGCTCCATTTTCCCTGCTCCAGTCTCGTCCTCTGCTGTGTTTGCTCCGTTTCGCTCCGCTTCGACGGGCAGTGATTGTTTCATCGAGGCCGGTATTGCAACTAGATGTCCTGCACGAGTACACGATTCATCGACACCAGAGGAACTCGCCCGCTTTTTTTTTCCCTTAATTTTCCAGCTTGCAGGCTCTGAAGTTGCTTTGCTCACCCAGGTGTCATTTCAACAGCTAGATGTGCGCGTGGCCGTTATAGGCTGATTCGGGCGCTAAGCCCCTCAGGATTTCAATGAGCATAGTCTGGTCGTCACTCGGTCTGAAGGAATATGATCGCTTGCCTTGCTTATGCGTAGGACTGCGGTCAGCCGAAGGATGAATGGCAATGTAGCTCTCGAGACAACAATTCTTGGGGGCCAAGCAGGGGCCAAGCGCCACAGCATTCGTTCTGGCCCAGCTCTGTAGGAGGGTGCCTCCAACAATTAGTGCCTCCAACCCTGGATGCAGAAAATTGCTCAGTTACTGGGCCTGTGAGAGGGTGTTATCTCACAAGCCGGGGTTCATGCTCCTGCTTGCATGAGAACGGCAAGAATACGCCCATTGTTGCATTCCGTCGGATTGCGGACATGACGTGCTGCCTCGTGCCAGGTGGACGTCACTCATTTGGCCAGTTCCTCCCGGGGGGATGATCATCAACGGAGAAGATTCCCTACCTAAATCCATACCTGCAGGTATCTCGTCTCGGGTCAATTGAAAGCCGTCGGTGTTCTCAGCACACTTACGACTGCAGCTCGTGAGTCGGCGCCGCATAATGGGAACATCGAGCGCGGGCATTCATCGCGGACAAAAGAAGCTACCGCGGTGAGCAAAATACCTCTTCAGAGGCTGTTCATGACATTTCCAAAGTAAATCATCCGCTATGATCATGTGAGAGCTTTCGAAGAGCAATCCTCTTGGTAGAAATTCTCAAGTTCCATCATTCGCACCAGACCTTTTTACTTCTTGCGACTGATGCCAGCTTTTTATGATGCCAGCTTTTTATGATGCCGGCTTTTTATGATGCCGTACCTTGCATGTCCCAAACAAGTTCTATAATCGCCAAGGCTGATCCTTGCGGTCGGGATATGGTCTTGATCAAGAATCTGGGATCTGCCTGCTTGAACAAGGTTCGCCACTCGCTTTCTGTGCGCTCTCTTGCGTTGAATACCGCTCCCATGTGCAAGTCATCAGATCTGTTGGTTGTTGTGGTCTAATCAGTATTCTTTGAGAAGTCCCCCGAGCCGGCTCGTAACCGGAGACTCGCATTGCGAAAAGGGCAGACAGTGAAGAAGCAGATGAGAACAGGTTCGGCCGCGGGGAAGATGGCGCCTTTGCTTTGTTGCACAGAGAAAAAGTAGCTTACCTCATGGTTTTCTCCATCCAAAGAGGCATGGGCGATCTCTTGTCTTGGCCTGTTTCCGGAAGACAAGCCTCCATGACGATGATGCGCGCGCCTGGTCGTAGAGCTGGGATCTGGGCTCGCAAGATGGCGATGCTGTAATTGTCTGACCAGTTATGGAGGATCCATCGGAGGAAGACAACGTCGGAAGTGACTGTCTGGGCTGCGAAAAGATCGTGGGCCATGAAGCGAACACGTCTCTCTTCGACAAGTCTTTCCGCCAAGAGTGACTCGGCCCCGTTGACGATCTCGTCCATGTCCTGCACTATAATGTCAAGCTGTGGATATTGATGAGCTATTGCCGAAGCAATGTGGCCGCGACCACCTCCGACGTCCACGACCTGCAGTCGTGTCCCCTTTGCGTGCTGACATTCGCGAATCAAGGCTGCCCAATTGAAGCCGTCAGCGGCATGCGATGATGCGTATGACGATTGCGAGGCCCACATAGCCATGGCCTGAGCAAAGAGGGTCCCTTTCTCAGTATCCTTTGACAGAGAGTCATAGATGGATTGTTGAGAGGGTTGCGTGAGTGCAAAAGCCTAGGTGTATCCGAGTATGAGCATCCTGCCAGGCCACAGAGGGCATCGTTTTTCGGAGAGCAAAGGCCTCACCGTCTCGCTTGGCTCTTCTGAACCTGGCCATCTCTCCAAAGCATCAAGCATCTTCAGATAGGTGAAACAGAGCCTAGGTTAGTTTGGAGGTTCTTTGGGTTCTCAGTCATCCAGGGTCTGATACCTTTGTAGCAGCTGGCCACATCTGGTCCGTCCCGACTTTCACCCACGCCATCATTTTTGGGTCGGCGAGCAATCGCGAGGCCTGAGTGTGAGACACGTGATCTGGCTCTGGCTCATGGAATACTCTCATGGTCATGGCATGTCGAAGGAGTCTGCGAATCATCCGCTCGCCCAGTACAGTTTGCTTCCCCAGTTCCGCGAACGAAATTTTGCCACGTACGGGTACCATCTTGGCAATGCCATAGCGAGCGACCGCCTGTATGCAAACAGAATTGTTGCTCTGTAGCACAAGGCAAACAATTAGCTCTTCGGATTCGAGGGCGTGTTGTGAAATTCGCAGGTCTCTGCGTCGCGCTCTTGTGAATATATAAGATGAGACAGGCTTCTATGGATATGCCTAGAGATGAAGTCATTCGCTGCCCATGCCGCTTACCGCGCTATGCTGTTTTATCAAGTGCAATGGTTCATGAAGTAAATCATGCAGCTCGGAGGTTGCGTCTATAATGATGTTTCGTGCGTTAAACGTCTCTTTGGGCATGTAGTCGACGGGAAGATCCTCGTCAAATGATGGATGAGGAAGACCTCTTTCTTGGAGGATGTTGTCCAACTTGGTGACAGACTCGCTGATAATCCTTGCGAGCTGCACAATGCGAGAATCGACTCGAAAGCCACTCGCCGACGCCATGATTTGACCCCGCGTTGTAAAGGCTTAGCACGCTGGTCAGGGGACGGTGGCCATCCAAACAGACAAGTTCTTTGACACGTCTTTCGCGCGGAACGCTAAAGATTATGAAGGCCACAATATCAAGAATCGAATGTGCTGACACTAAATGAAGGGACGTACCTAGTAAGCAAGAGGCGACAATCCAATTTCGACGAGACGTCATGGTCAGGCATTTCGAGCTTTCGAAACGACACCCACAGCTTCCTTCTTTCAGTGGTTCGCCACTGCCCAAAATATCCGGGTCCTGCCGCTAGGACAAGCTTTGGACTACCAATTTTTTGGGTCCTCGGTAAGGGTATCGGAAATCATTGAACACGTGGCAACGCCCTGCAAGAGGTGCAAGCCTAGGCATTGATTTCACCTGCGCACATCTGATTGAGTGCCTGACGATTTAATCGGCCGAGTCGCGCTCCGGACAATTGTGGGAGATGTTTTTTGTCGAGATGCGGCGCTTCTCGGGAACACGAGGCTCTTTGCCAACTCTCTCTTCGCCGCTGCCGCCTTCATCAACTGCATGCCCCGATTTCTCCGGCCAGTACTGGCTCCACCAATGGCACTGCAGGCCAAATACTACGCGACTCGCTGCAGGAAGCGGCTTCTGCCACTGATCCAGGATCGCATTCGACTTTGGGAGGCGCGCCAAGCGACCGGTCAAGCCGATGGGGACTTACCAGTGAGACTTGGACCTTCCGAGTTGATGTTGTGAGGGGGCCGTGTGAACGCAGTGAGAAGCGCCCGAGACTAATACACAGATCTTGACAGAATGACTTCCTGCAGTGGCTGATTCCGAGGTGCGCTGACCACGGAGCGACAAACTTGAGCCCAAGTAAGATTGCCTCGCGACTCCTTGCCATCAACACCATGTTCGTCTTTGCCATGAGCTACGTCTTCGCTCATGTGGTCCTCGACATATGCGTCAGTCCGGACAAGGATGCCACCTGGAAGAGCCTCCGGCAAGAGGCACAGCGCGTGTCGGGGCGCAGCCCAGGCTCGTTTGCCGGCAGAGTGGATGTTGACCAGCTGTTCCGTACGGACTCAGTCATTCGAGAATCGATGCGGCTGTCAGACTTCGGCGTTTTCACGTTGCCACGCGACGTCACGGCAGCCCACGCGCTTGATCTCGGCAACGGCATCTCGATTCCGCCAGGTACGCGAGTGGCTTTTGCAAGTCAAGCGATGCACGTGGACCCCGACTACCACCAAAACCCCCTACATTTCGACGCCTTTCGCTTCTCACGTGGCTTCGAGGATGACCTGGGGGAATCCGTCAGCCATACGAGCAACTCGCATCGCCTTATGGTCACGTCAGATCCCGGGTTCTTGGCTTTTGGATATGGCAAACGTGCTTGTCCGGGGAGGTGGTTCGTGGCACAAACGCTCAAGCAAGCACTGAGCTATCTTGTGCTTCATTACGACGTGGAGCTCGTGGGGCCCGCGCCCAGGCGTAAGGCCCTGCTCAACATGATGGTGCCGCCTACAGAAGCCAAATTGCGCTTCATACGTAGGCGCGCCTCGCTTGCCGGTCTTTGAATCACGATGGGGGGGGTTGGCCAGCAGTCCGTAGATGAAATCCACGAAACACGTTTTCGCACTACCCAAAATTGACTGCCTCTCAAGTTGACGTGAACGACTTCAATGCGACCAGTACAGGATTGAACGCACTAGTCTCGGCCCCGGACCAGACGTCGACGGTCAAAGGTCTGGCATCTCTGAAGCTGACTGGCAGCTTTCTTCGACACCATAGGTCTCCCTGACTGCCGTCCTCTCTCGTTCGAGGAACTGCGAAAAGCTTGTAAGTCCAGGCACAAGATGACTCAACGCCTTCATGTCCACGTAGTTGCACACTTGGCTCTGCGCAAAAAAACAGCCACGAGCCTTGGGACTGGAGCTCCGCGATCTCATCGTCCGACATGAATTTGGCTCGAATGGCGCGTCCATCCCCGACTGCCGCTGACAACTGGTCCAAAGCCGCCTGCACCAACATCTCGTCGCCTGCGAGCCCTAGGCGTCGGCCGTGAAATCGACTAGGGAACTGAAAGGCAGCCGAAGCAAAGCGTGCAATATCGACGTGATCTACCAGGCCGAGCTTCGACGACGGTGTCATGCAGCTCGTCCAGCTCCCGTTGTCTCGAGTCTCTGTGTATCCAAACTGGATCTTGGGCTCCAGGAAATTGGCCATGAAGAACGCCGGACGGAGAACAGTCCACCAATCAAAGCCACCGCTCATCACAGCCTGCTCAATCCGTCGCTTGCTTTCCAAATGGCGCCGGAAGAAGTCTGTCGGAGGTTCTGGAGGCTCGGCGCCATCCTCATCAAGCATGGCAGAGCCGAGAGACGTCGAAACAACGACGTGTCTGACGCCGCATTTTTTCGCGACGCTCAGGATCTTGTCAGCTCGACGAGGGGCCTGGTCAAGGTCGCTCAGATTGGGCAAAAGACAGAGGAAGAGCTTGTCGCAGCCGGACAACCCAGCTGAGAGAGCGTCCTCGTCGTCCCAATCACCCGTGATGAGCTGCACTCCAATCGCATCAAGATCTTTTGCTGCTGCTGAGCTGGTGTCACGGGTCGTGGCGCGCACACTCCATCCCAAGTCGCGGAGCTGCCTGCACAAGGCGCTGCCTTGGCTGCCGGTGGCACTGGTGACAAAAACTGTGCAAGCAAATGACATTTCGAAAGCGAGGCACAGCAGCTTCTCTCCGCTTCTTACTGAGTCAGAATTTATATATGTTGGGTTTCAAAGGGCTTTCACAGTCGAAGATGTTGGACCAAGTTGTTGGTAGGACCGAAAGCTGAGCGGCGGTCCAGTTCATATATCGTGTTCTCGCCGTCTGGTACATCAGGTGGAAAAGTGGCACTGCTTGGTTATGCCTGGAAAAAAAAAGTTCACGAGTAACAGATGATTTAATCGGTGGTCTACCCGCTAAGGACTGGGAATCCGCCGGGAAGTTGGCAAAGGAGGGAGCAGGCAGGCTAGGTGGCAGTTGCGGCGGCCGCTCCTTCGGGAATGGCCACCTTCCACGTGGCCACCTTCCAATTGGCCACCTACGTAGCCCTTTCCTCCTTCACTGCGCTAGGCGGCTTCACCTGAAAGGAACGGGCCGTGCCATCGCGGCGGTTTCTACACACCCCTCACTCACACCCTCTTCGATCGGCCCCCCCCCCCCCCCCC
>JMQE01001389.1:0-22292 GCA_000731825.1 Hypocrella siamensis | reverse complement strand
CTGACAACAACGGCCCATTTTTTTTTTTTTTTTGATAACGGATGGTGAACAGCTTGCTTGCAGTCGAAAAGGTTGCAATCTCACCAATCCGACGAAGGGTCGGTCCGGCAGCCTGATGCTCGTATCGCTCGCTGCTTGCTCCTTCTAACCTCCTCCTCCTGGATAGGGCACAACATCGGAAGAGGCCAAGACAGTCTTCTCTGCCTTCTTTCATGCCGCAAGTAATAACTCAAGACTATATCATCGACGATTCTGGGTCATGGGCTCATCAGTTCATCAATTTGTCACGTGCGCCTGTGCACCGTCCAGGCTGTGCCCTATGCTTGTTTTACGCGCTTTAGCTCATTAGCCGGTCGGGCGGCGGTGGATTGAGTGCTCAGAACTCCGTGTGGTGTAGCAGCAGCAGTGGCGGCGACGGCGACGGCGTGCTTGATGACAGGAGCGCAAAGTGCCTGGCATGAGGCGACACGTCGCTCTTTCGTGATCCGATCCAATCTGCCGTCACAACCTGTCTCAGTCCTGGTCTGCCGCAAGGTCCGCAAGTGGCCGTCGTCCGGAGTGGTGGGAGCGTAACATCAGAGGGGGATGGTGATTTGGTGTTGTGATGGGCTGTGAAGACTCGGCCTGCCCAATCGCGCCTTTGGCGGCGGATGGAGCAGCGACTCAGCCTTCGATACGCCACCATGATCATGTACGGAGCGCGAACTTTTCTTTTCTTTCTTTTCTTTCTTTTTTAAATAACTCGGCTTTCGATGCCGAAACAAGCAACACGTCAATGGCTCAGATGAGCCTTGATCGGCTGCGGAGCAAAGGCCGCGTCAGGCCGAGTGAAGCATATGAGAAATTGACGGGCGCTTAGAGCTGGATTGGTACAGCAATTGAAAACGCAAACAGCGCACGTTGGCACAATAGACATCAACCCCTGAACCTTGCGCACATCGATCCCCCGGTCGTCAGCCTTGGACCCAATCGTCCGTGAAAAGAAACATGAGTCAATTGAACAGAATGGCGGCTGACACGGCGATTTACTGGTCAATGCCGCTTCTGGCACACCCGACGGGACAAAGCCGCGTGACTGCAGCTGCTGCCCTTTGCATGCCATTGGTGTCGCCCGGATACTACTTTGTACGCAATGTCATCTTTGGCAAAGGCTCCATGGTCGATTCAGAAGGAACGGAAAAAAAAAAGAGGCCGTCTATCTCGCTGCCACACAAACCGAAATCGCCACGATCCCGGATCAGCCCGAACAAAACAACGCCCACGACGACGCCCACGACGACGCCCATGACGACGCCCACCAATGAGCATCAGAGCCAAGCGACAATGGTACAGTGTCTGCGCTAGTGCACACTGTTGATAGCGGGAACTCAAGTCCGCCATCTAGTTCTATGACTCACACACAAGCTGGCAGCTTGGCAGCTTGGCAGCCTGGGCTGATTACAGCACTCGTACTGTCTGGTATGGAATACCCTGTCTGGTACTTGCGCAGGGAGGTGTGTAGGCACGCGCCGGGAACCCACCTGCCTTGCGTATCGAAACATGACGACACGTGCTCCGCGAGGATGCCGTGCTCGAAAAAGATCTAGTCTCGCCTCGGGAGCCAAGGTGGCGCAGAGTGGATTCGTCTGTGCATGTATGCATCAATATTGGATACCTGGTACCTACCCAGGTACGCACAGAAGGCGTAGTATGCCAGAATGCCGTGCAGGCAGGGAATTGGTGCACGCAGCGTATCTGCGTCGCAAAGCAGGGTCAGGCTGTGTGCCTTTCGGCCGAATTGACCGGCGGGCGATGCATGATACAAGAGTTTGCTTGGCTCCGGTGGCGATTGCTCAGCGGCTTGCTTTGTGGATGACTCGAGTGTACGGGGAGCCATCTGGGATCTTGTAGAAGTCCGTATGTATTCCTGATGGAGAAGATATGGGATGGTGTCGAGCGAAGGCACGGGGCGCCAAGGGCATGTGTATAAGCCTATCTACTATCTACTACATACCTACCTAGTGTCAACAGAGATCAAAGTCAAAATACGCGCATTTCCTCAGCCTCTGTACTCCGTACATAATAGGTAGGTACATATCCATCCATTCATCCATCCATCCAGACACACACACACACACACACCGTCAGCCACCAAGAGCTATCTTGGACAAATAAGAAGCAGCGATGCCGGCGGGATGCTAGGCACAAACGATAATTGGGCGCGCTCGATCTTTCGCATTTTTGCCGCATTTCTGCGCAAGCATGGCAGTGCGTCCGCCATGCGGACTGTCTCCCGACGCACATTCGGCGACATTTCCACACACGACTTTGCTGCCTACTCCCCATCTTCTAGAGGTACTTGAACACATACCTGCCTGCCAGGTGCCCAGTCAGGTAGACTAGTAGAATAGACTAATAGGAAGGGAGCTGGTCATCCCTTATCGCGATACTTGTTGCACCTTGTGCCGCGAAGCGACCCTGCAGGCCCTTCTGGACCAACATCTCTCGCCAAATCAAGAGAGGTAGGTAGTCAAACGCCACCATGACGGGGACCATTGGCGTACGTACGTACGTACGTAAATTCGTACGGTGTGAGGCCTGGATTAACCGGATTTCGGACAAGCGAGCCCGACCGCTCTCTTGCTTTGCGTTTCCTTTCCGTGTGATCTGTTCTGTACCAATTGACTTTGGCAAGCGCTCCCTAATCCAGCTCAATTGCCACCGGACCATTATTCGCAGAACCCTATCGTGTATGTACAGTATGTAGCCTTCGCACATTTCGTGTTTTTTTTTCGGATCCCAGCCATGCAAATGGCCTTTCCTCTTGCGCGGATTGGTCGGTGGCGCACGTCCAGCTGCACAAAGTCGCCCTCAGTCTGATGAGTAGGCGGCAAACCCAAAGATTGTAAAAGTGTCCTTGTTATGCAGCCGCCATCACTGTATCCTGCAATTTTTGGCCCCTTTGTCCACGCGTTGATGATGCGCTGCGCGCGCCGTGTTTTTCGCCCTGGTGCAAAATGGTTGCATGAGCACGTAAAAGGGCGTCTTGACCAGTCTGCCGTTTTAAAAAAAAGACGGTCGCAACGAAACGGAAAAGGAAAGAAACATTTCTTTCCTAGTGGGATATGTGTCCTAAATTGGCGCATTTCTGCTTGAAGGTGACTGCACAGAATACTCCGTACATGTGCAAAAGGTGTGACGTGTCCCACATGCCGAAAGACGAGTAGAGGAACTCCCAAGAGGAACATCATGCACTGTGTGCTGTTTCGTGCTTCGGCGTCTGTTTCCAGAACCAGCTGTCCCGCCCCATCCTCGGCAATGCTCACCTAGATCCAATTTCGCATGATACGTTGATGCGCGTCCTAGACAGCGCCGACTTCAGGAACGAACGAAGCGGACGGAAGGAAAGGACAAAGGTAGATTTGCTCGAGTTTGGATTCGCTTCTCTTCGTTCGCGGGATCTTCATGTGAAATCGTAGACCATTAGGCTTTCCTTCCCGTCCATCGTCCCTTTGAGCACCACTACCATCTCATCGTCGAACCCGACCCAGATCCTCTTATCGTCCGTTGTTTTCGCAAGCCACGGTGACCCAGACGTCTTCGCCTCGACACGTTCTTCCATCTCACGATATGCCTGTTGCCTCGGGCGTAGCTCCACGCTGTTACCGCCCACGCGCCCTTCCAATTCCCAGACGCGTATCTCCTCGCCTCGAGCACTGACACTAACAGCCTTGCCCTGCGGTGTAATTTCCGCATCGGATATATTCGAGGTGTGGCCCCACAGACGGATCCCGGGAGATATCGAGAGGGATGATGCGGTCGAGGTGCAGAGGTGAAGAATGAGAGTGTTGTCTGGCAAGGTGGCGAGGAGATACGGATGGCTGTAGCACAATCGCCTGGGCCCGTCGTGCTCGACATCAGGAAGGGAAGCGGGAGATTGCGACGGGCGACGACCGGAACGCGAAGGAGGCGGGGACGCCGTCGCTGTTCTGCTGCGGGTTTGCGTTGGCAAAGTATATGCCAATCTGGATGTGACGATATCTGGTTGCGACAGCGGGGATGATCGGATATCAAGATCCTGGATGCCAATGCACCAGCCGCCGACTGCATCAAAGCTGTACGCAATAGAGGCAATGACAGACGCAGAAGCGCGCCGTATGGACAAAGCCAGAGGCGGCCGGGTGCTGTGGGACTTGAGTGAAGTGACAAGTTTGGCCTGGCCCAGATCAAGCGGAGGCTTCCCTCCTTCTACAGCGCCTAATGGCACGTCTGGCCCGTGCCCCTCCGGTGGCAGGCCGGTGTCACGACCCAGCTTCGGAAGAGTGTCTGCATGCTCAAAGGCGAACAAAGAGATGAAGCCAAACTTGGATGCCGTGAGAACATGAAAATATCCGTACGCAATAGCCGCCAAGCTCCCGGGGCAGTTCTTCGCATGGCGATACCGCAGACTAATTCTGGCCTTTGCTGTATCCAGCCGCCAAATGCCGAACGCGCCATCTTCGAATCCCACTGCCACATCAAGTAGTCCACTGTTGAGTAGCATATCGTCCAGGTAAAGACAGCTGGGTTGCGCCGTTTCTTTCCCCGGTTCCTTGTCCATGTCGAAGTCTGTCTGTGAGATGAGTCGTCTCGTCTTGAGATCCCATGCTCGTAGGCCGGATGCCCTGTCCGCGGTGATTGCCAAGCCATCAACCACCTTGACCAGCGTCTGCCCTTCTGTTCCCGTGTCATTGTCGTTTTCGATGTCTCGGACTTGGACCTCTTCGACGGCACAATATCCTCGAGACCAATTGTGCCGCAGCTTGTACTGTTTCCTCCAGTCTACAGGCTCTTGTGGTGTTATGCCGAACGTCTTGTTTGAATTAGATATGACGCCGCCCCTGCGACCCCATCCGCCATCCGCCCATATTGACTTGCCGGCAGAGTATCGCAGCTTGCTCGAACCTCGTTTGGTCCCCGTTCGAAAGCCTGGTATTCTGTGCGCTCGTGGGAGGATGAATCGATGATAGTAATGGGGTCGCCATAATTGCGAATCGCATGTGATGCGGCTGAACCGTCGCGATATCGGAGATATGTCGAGTAGGGTCTGCTCATCTAAGAAAGAGCATATACGAATGAGGAGCTCGTCAGATAGGGTGGAGATGATGTCCCGGCTGGAAGAATGGTCCGTCTTCCGCTGTCGCTTCGAAACACCGACGAAAGGTGGCGGAACAATCGCTCCCCTCTCATGACTTTGATCGAAATCATTCGCGCTGCAGACGTTTGTCTGACTGTCGTCCTCGTCCTCGCCTCCGTATCGTACTAGCTTCCGCTTGCACGCCATGAAATGTGCTGCGGCGAAGAAGCTGATGAAAGTGATCTTATCATGGACTGCCGGCCATCTACGGCGGCTCTGCGGCGAAGTCTTGAGAAATGAGGGGGCTCGACAGCTGCGATCGAAAACACGCCAAAAAAAAGAAAAAAAAAGTAAAGTAAAGAAAAGAAAAGAAAAGAAAAGACGGGGTCTCCGCCGCTGCGACGACAGTTGCCAGATGGCCAAGAGGAGGAAGCGCGGAACAAAAAAAAATTAGAGACGAAAATGAATCGAGACGGCGGTGTGCGCAAGGAAGTGGTTCAGAGGCAATTGAGCAAAAATGTGGGGAACCGTGGTGAGGCTTTCCCGCTTGGGATACGTACTTCCTAGGCCCCTTTGGGCCCCTTCCTAGGCTTCACAAAGCCCACCAGGAAGCCCGTCAGGAAGCCCGTCAGGCAGCCCGTCAGAAGACCTCGTAAAGCCCGTCAATTTAGAAGCCGTCACAGAGCCCGTCAGGAAGACCCTCGCAGAGCCTATTAGGATGCCATTGGGATCGGAATATTGTTATTCCTCTCGCAGCATCATCCTCGGTGCCAACCACCTTCTGCAGACATATCGCCGGTGAGCGTACTCCCTCACAGCAAGACCTACTCTCTGCCTGCTTTACAAGCCTTGGTGCCGCAAACTCCCACCGCCCCGGCGGCGCCTTAGTCTTCTTCCGATTTGTTGTTGCCGAGCGCTCTGTGGCCGGACAATGCCAAGTCCAGAGACGTGGCCGGCGCCGCTACCCCATTGTCTACGACGACCTGTCCTCAATGTCCTCGCCGTTTCATTCACACTACTGTGCGATCCCTCTGCCGCGTGTCTGGACTTGCTCTGTGGCCGCCCAAAGATATTATTAGGAGTGGGGTCTTGCGGCCGGATAAATCCAGTCATAGCACTGTATTGATCGGAGTCATGTGGCCATGTTGCATGTGTCCACTTTTAAGCTACGCCTATGGGATCCTGACTTCTCAGACATCTAACGTCATCAAGTCTCTTTATCTTAGTCGAATGAAGTCCAAAATCAATTAAATATCTCTCTATATTGGCGAAATGAGGTCATCATCTGCAAGCCCTGTGACCACATTGCATCTATACGCTCAGAGCTGCACGGTTCCTGATATGAGCCCTGACGTAGCAGAGTCTCCGGGCCCTTAAATGGTTTGAGCTGACCTGACATGGCTCTTCACAATCCTTCAATTTGTGGCAGTCGCTCCCAAAGAGCGGAATCATGGAGACCAAGCTTGACAACGAGACGCACCAGCTGCTAAGACTGAGTGGTCTGATTCAGGCCTCGGTGGCAGACTATGTCTGTCTCAAGCATTCCAGCAAGGAGAAGCAAGAGGGCAATCTACCATCTAAGACCCTGTTTGATGCCCGTAAAAGCTTGCTTTCAGCGGCGGGGATGCTTACTGAGCTTGTAAGCGAGCCAAAAAGCAGGCTATTTGAGGTCTCTTTACAATATTTTGAGTCCCGAGCCCTACACATTGTTGTAGACAAGCGGATTCCTGATATCCTAGCGCGGAGCGGAGAGGGAGGAGTCGGCATCCACGAGCTAGCGAGTGCAGCTGGCATTGAATCTGGGAAGCTTTGTAGGTTCTCTCTCTTGTAACATGGTTCTCGGCCAGAGCAAGTATTAACGCCGGATTATTACATCAGCCCGTATCATGCGCTGTCTCTGTTCGATTCATATTTTCGTCGAACGAGAAGAGGACGTGTTTGCTAATAACACTATTTCATCATCTCTTGTTGGAAACGAGCCATTACGCGCTTACATAATGGTGACGTATGATCGTTCCTACCCTCAAGGCTCGTTCGTTGATGGCCCGTCGTCTTGATATCTGATTCTCCCGTGTCTCACAGTGCTCTCGACCTCTATAGCAGCTCAGACTGCCTTCCAAGATATCTAAGTGATGCAGTCAAGGGACCATCATATGCTAAAAACGTGACTCCTTGGCAAGACGCGCTTGAAACGTCTAGGCTATATTGGGACTGGCTCGACGAACAAGTCAATCCGCAAGACGCGACTAAGGGCACGGGGAAGTACCCCGGTGTCTTTGGCTCGGAATACGAAAAAGCTCGTGAACATTCGCACGAAATCGGAACAGTGAACCGGCCTGAGCAAGGAATTTTTAGTCTAGCTCAGATCGGAATAGGCGATCAGATCTCTCAAGGCCATCTCTACGGTTCGTCAAGACATCCGAGGACTCTCTTCGTTTGCTAATGGAAGACGTCAAGATTTTCCTTGGGATTCTCTCGGAGCTGCCACGATTGTTGATGTTGGTGGAGGCGTAGGTACGCGAAGCTCGCTTGCTCAATCCGCGGCCCGCAGCTGCGAGGCATTGTTTCGCTCGTTGTTCCTTGAGCTGATACAGAGACTACAAAAGGCGCCTTTTGTATTCAGCTTTCCCGCATTTATCCTCGGCTTAAGTACATCATTCAAGATCGAGCCCCAGTGCTAAGGCAGGGCAGAGAAGAGGTTTGGCCACGCCAGAGTCCTGAAGCCCTCGCATCAGGCCGTGTTCAATTCATGGCACATGACTTCTTTGAGGAGAATCCAGTCAAGCACGCTGATATATACTGGATGCGAGCCGTTATACATAACTGGAGTAATGACTCGTGCGTTCGGATCCTTGGTGCTATCAAAGCCTCAATGGGACCAAAAAGCCGCCTCCTTATCTGGTAAGCGAGCCTGACGATTTCCATCCCGCGTATAGGACTGACTTGAACGCTTTAAAGTGACCAGGTCATGAACACGACTGCCGGATACCAAGACTTGCCAGCTGCGCCCGAGCCGTTACCCGCAAATTGGGGGTACTTTACACGGTTTGCGCATCAAGTTGACTTAAGCATGATGACACTCCTCAATGGTGTTGAGCGCAAGCCATCTGAGTTTCACTGGCTTATTAATCAGGCTGGTCTAAGGCTAAGGAAGTTTTGGGTTTGTTATGGTCGAACTAATTTGGTTGAAGTTGTACTTCAAGACTCTGAGGTTGATTGACACTGGAACTATGACGCTCTTTGCGAGCCATGTGAAGAATCATTTCTCCGCCGCACGTGTCCACCCTGTCTATCCTGTTGGGGTTTCTTGGAGGCGGGGGCGCAACGAGAAGTTTCGCAAGCCTCTAAATAGTCCTCTTTTCTATACCGTGGCAAGTCGAGGCATTACAACCTGAAAGCAATCAAATAGCCATTGGCGGCATCGCTGAACGCTAGTCATCCTCTACAACGAGCCATCAGCCTGCATGATCGCAGCAGAAATACATGCGGGATTTAGCCAGGGAACCCTTGGATGGTGCAGGGCCAGATAACGTGGGTGACGTGTTTTCGCATGCCTTACAGCCTAGAGAATAAGAAACACGTCTAATATCCAAGTATTTTCTTTAACCCATAGCATTCTAAGTATTTTATGTAGTTGGTAACATATCTAGTATTTTTAATTCGTAGTATCCCGAGTATCTTACACAACAATCCATGTCCATATGCTAAATCGCGCGGGCTGTGGGTATGTCACAAGTCTAAAACTGGAAATCCAGAGATCACAATGTACGCCGTGAAGAACAAAGCATTACTAAGTCTCCTTGGCGAATCAGGACGAGCACATTGTCCTTGGCACAGTTGGGTAATAAGGATGCCTCTATGGCTCAAAGAAGCTAATGCTGCGTTCGTGGTCTTGTGATTGCATATTCGAGGCTGATTCTGATTTTGTGGCGAATACGTTTGGGTTGGTATTCTTGCATGGGCATTCGAGCCATCGAAAGTCATGATCCATCGCTCAGTCCGTTGGAAATCTAGGATCATATACCTCGTAGTCTTCGTCTTCGGTATCGCTTTCTTGTAAAGACTGCTTCAGAGCTGGTTCCGCATCGTCAGTCACGATAAATGGAGCTGCCGGGCCACTGGCAAGTGCCGCCGGCTTTTCAGCTGTGCCAACGGCTGTGTCGGACCCGAATGCGTTCTTGAAGCCACTTTTTTTGAAGCCGCCCTTCTTGAAGCCTGCCCCTGAGCCGCCGAAGGTCTCCTGCCCGGGCAATTTGATGCTGACAAGCCCGTCGGCTTTGGCCTCGGCCTTCCTGGCTCGCGCGCCGGCGTTAGGGTCCCGGACCATTGCCTTCATGTCTTTGAGACGTTGCTTATGGCTGTGGTCGTACGACGAAAGGTGCGCTTCGTACTCGTTCATGCGCGAATAACCTTTCGAGCAGAGGGCACAGTAGAAAGACTTCTGGGCTTCGCGGGCGGAGGAAGTCTGCGCGGGCGGCAGAGTTTGATGACGCTATGATTGTGAGATTGGACCAGAACACGAGTCAGCTAGACTTACTGGCGGCATCGTGGGAGATGATAATCGTTTTCTTCTCCGCGGGCCGAGATGGCGTCGTGAGAGTGACGAATGAATCTGACGATGCTGCGTACGTACAAATGCTCTGCTTGATTCAAGAGCGTGCGTTCGGAAACCATGAGGATCCACACCAAGGCTCTATAATAAAGTGGACCACTCACAGGGCCGGAAATTCGCGTGACCAATGTTCGAGTTGGCAACACGGAACCCTGTACCTCATCGATTCCGCCACGGCCTCATACGATTAATTTCTCAACCTGGACCATTGTTAACCTGGCATTCGGTGCCTATTGGCCCTGATGGACACGACAGATAGAAGGGGTCTATCTCACGAAGACTCACGAGCAACCTCCATCTCGCTGCTCCAGCTCGACCCTTCGCCCATTGATGCTTCGTCCTCTTCAGCAACCGATAAAGGCGTCGTTTCCTCTCCCAACGACGATTACACGGATAAGAGCGATAGCATGGAGCTATCGAGGCCAGCCAAAATGCCAGAAGCAGCCGGCCACAGCTCGCCGTACTATCGTATGTCTGAGACGCTTCGGACAATTGCAACTCAGCGACTGACCCGGCCTTAGTATCCCGTATTCAGCGATACTCGTCGTACGCGACTGGCATTTTTGCAGCCATCCACATCACCAATGTCTCGCTCATACCCGCCATCACGCGCTCGGTCCCTGGATCGGAGACATATCTGCTTATGGCGCGCGAAATCTACCAAACTCCCCTGACCGAGCCTCTGGTCGTCGCCATCCCCGTCTTGGCGCACGTCGGATCCGGCATCGCATTGCGACTCCTACGAAGATGGCAGAACATGAAGCGTTACGGGGGAAACACACCCGGAATGTTTGCGCTTCAACAGATGCGCGACGCCTTGTCCGGGAAATCAGTCAACTCCATACGGCTCTGGCCTCCGCTCAATTACATTTCTATCTCGGGCTACGCATTTTCGCTATGCTGGGGAGCGCACGTGTTCCTGAATCGCGTGCTGCCGCTGAACATCGACGGGGACAGCTCCAACGTCGGCCTGGCGTACGTAGCTCATGGCTTCGCCCGCCATCCTTTCACCTCGTACGCTGCCTATTTGGCGCTTCTGGGCACGGCCAGCGGACACATGGTTTGGGGAATGGCCAAGTGGCTAGGAAAAGCGCCGAGCACCAAGGGATGGCGGGGCAAGGCGAGCGTCGTACTTGCCAGGGACACGAGGAGGCAGAGGAGGAGGAAATGGCTCAGTGTTCATGGAGCTGTTGCGGGAGTGGCCGCATTGTGGGCAATTGGCGGCTTGGGCGTGGTGGCGAGGGGAGGGCTGGCAGAAGGATGGGTTGGGAAAGTGTATGATGAGCTGTTTGGCGGTGTCGGATTATAAAATACTCGAGATGTATAAAATACTCGGGATGCAGCCGAATTTATCGGCATCCTAGAGGCAGGCAAAGCGGAGAGCTAAGCGGAATCACTGTCTTCCGCTCCTAATGGCTTCTTTACGGGCTCTTCAAGGGTTTTCCTGACCGGCTCTGTGATAGGCTTCCTGACCGGCTCCCTGACCAGCTCCCTGACCGGCTTCGTGAAGGTCTTCGGGACAGGCTTCCTGACGGGCTTGCTGACCGACGGGCTTCCTGACGGACTTTGCAGCCCAGAAAGGGGCCTAACGGGCCTAACGGGCCTAGGAAGGAGCCCTAGGAAGCAGGGAAGGAGCCTGGGAAAAAGCTCTCGACCGATTGCCGAAGAGATCGCCCGGATCTAGCCAATCACCGGATAGAATGGAAAAAGTTGTCACCATCGCATTTCAAATTGGATTGAGCATTGTATCTTGCTTCGCATTGTTCAAATCGGCCCTGTTGGACGCAACTGCATCGGTACCTGTACCAGAATTGTTCGCACATGGTAATAAGACGCGACCTAATCATATTTTAAGTTAATATAAATATTTTTAATATTTTTAATATTTTTAATATTTTTAATATTTTTAATATTTTTAATATTTTTAATATTTTTAATATTTTTAATATTTTTAATATTTTTAATATTTTTAATATTTTTAATATTTTAGGTTATAATATTAGCTATATTTAATAGACCTTTTCTCTCAGGACTAGACCTATTAATCCACGTCTGTTCCACCCATTATCATTGTAATTCTACTATCCGCCCAACCAGTCAGAGCGATAACGTGACGAATAAGGTGCTTGCGGCATTTTGGCTCGCAAAGGTCGAGCCAATCGGTTGAATCAACTGACATGAAATTGTCTCTGTCCATTTCAACCTTCGGGTCAAGGCGGTCGAAGCTTTCTCGGAATGATTGCGTGATGCGAAAATGGAATAACTTGACAAACTTTTGGACGGCAACTAATATGATGATGCTTGCCTTGTGCCTTAGAAGAAGCAAGTTTGGCAGCCTGGTAGATGAGAGGTTGGAAGGTACTCACTCATCCCCGTTCAGGATCACTCCGTCTCGAGCCGAAGCAAGCGCCTCACCCACAACCTGAGCCAGGAGCTCATCAGATACAACGGGAATACCGTCATGAATGTCCAAGAACTCGCGTTTAGCTTCGATCAAAGCAACTTGCCGCATTTAATCCCTGACACAAACCTGAATTCCCCCGTCGTCAATAGCCCTATAAATAATTGACCTCGTACGCATATCTTCGAAAGTATGTGTTTGCCTGTCATCACGGAACTCAATATATGGCAGCTCCTTGTCTCGAGGCTGGGCGTGGTTGACAAGACACCGGACCATGCAGCTAATAAATCGGACATCGCGCCCCTGCTGCTGAACCTGCCGCAGACCCTGTCACTTGAGGGCGAAATCCAGGAGGAAGACAAGGCCAAGGCCCGTCGACGGAAAGAATTGGCCACGGCGCGGCTAGAAACGGAGACTGAGGCCAGTGGCGCCGCGAACGATTACTACGACCAGGATCAGGTATTCGGCGATAAGGGAGAAGGAGAAGAGATAGTGGACACGTCGGATAATGAAGAAAAAGAGGACAAGAATGAGTCCGGAGACAAGCATATCACCACCGGAACCCGTGCCATTAAGGGTGCAGCCAGCATCGGCGCCATGCTAAAGACATGTCTTAAGGACAAAACACAGTCTAAGATCAATCGCGAGCTTGACAAGACCAACGTCGACTAGTGGCTAGAAAAGATAAAGTTCTAGCGACACGATAAGCACACGAGCGACAAGCCGCCGGGCTTCCTCGCCTGATGGCTGCACCCGGAAGAATACGAGGACTTTATCGCCCTGTGGACTGCCATCCCTGGCGACCAGTTCCCTCGCGTCGAGTATCCATCAGGCTTCTAGAAGAGGTGCTACCTGGCTCCGGAGATGTGGGCGCCAAAGCCGACGCTGTGGATTCCTAGAGACAATGCCAGGGTCAGCAGGCAGGAGGTCGCGCACACGCGGAAGTTCACGCCCATATCGGATCAGGGGGCGGAGCTCGAGGGCAAAGAGAGGATTGTGGCGTATTTTGATCTGGCGCCCATGAAGGAGCCAAGGTTGCTCATGTAGTAGTCTATCATTTGTCCGATTGTCTGAATGCTGCTGCGGTGCACTGCTGGACTGCTGCTACGAATCGCCGCCTAGCAGCCCCAGCGCGTACTTCTCGCTTGTCGGTGGAGCACCTCCGCTCGATGCTGATCTGCTCCAAGTGACTTAACGATTTTATGCCAGACCTGTGCAATACGACGTACGGCAGTCGCCTAGTAGACCCTTGACCTTTAAAACGCGTCCGGGCAGAACTTGGTAGCTTGTGCAAAATGGATTTCCGCTGCTATTCGCTGCTATTCGCTGCTATCAAACACACACAAATTTATCGAGCCTTAGGTCGTGTATTCAGACTCACAGCTTGGGTAAACCAACGAGCTTCTCCAGTCTCTCAATTTGGTTCCGTTCTTCGCTCTTGCGCCTCGAACCAAACATTTCCCAGGTCATTGCAGTCCGTTTCTCTTGCGCACGTAACATCATGATGGCCTAGCTTGCGGCCATGACCAGAGCCAGGTATGTGGCCCGGAAATTACCGCTTTCTCTTCCAGATCACACTCAGAACCTGGAATTCTGTGTTTTCTTTGCGGTTAGCATATCCGCGATCGCCAAGTTCCCGGTGAAGAAAGCCCATTCCAAAGGCGTGCGGCCACATCCGCAATCAGAATTCAGATCGATCTTATCCTCCGCCAGCAGCAATTCAACGATTGCTTTATCATTCGTGAAGATTGCCCACCACAAAGGCGTACGACCATCAGCGCAGTCAGAGTTCAGATTGATCCTACCCCCAGCCAATAGCAATTTTACGATGGCTTTGTTACTCGTGAAGATAGCCCACCACAGAGGTGTATGGCCATCTGCCGACTTGAGATTCGGGTCGATCCCGTCCCTCTCGAGAAGAAGCTTTGTGGTGAGTAGGTTCGAGTGAAAAATCGACAACCACAACGGCGTGTGACCATCGACAGATTTTGCATTCACGTCGACGCCGCCTGTGGAGAGCAACAGCTTTATCACGTCCTCATGCCCTTTGTCGGCTGCGTAGTGCAGCGGTGTCCGACCGAAACTATCCCTCGGGTCCGGACCGTCGGAACAACGAGACAAGTATTCTGCTGCTTCATTCAATCCAAAATATGCAGCCAGGTGTAAACCTGTTATGTCCCTCGGAATATGCCCGCTGCAATATCCCAATCGCGAGTAAGTTTCTTCGACCATGAGTACTTCACTGGATGCTTCTACAATCTCTTTCTTCATTAGGAACTCATTGACTTGCGTGCACAATGTCGGAGCACTGCGAGCGTGATGTCCCCAGTTCTTCGCAGCGTATCGAAAGAAAGGATTGGATCGCAGCCGATCCTCAATCTCATCGTTTCCACCGCAAGTCCCGTTTTCGAAGACCTCATAAGAGAGATAGGTAATGCATGTTCTTGTGATGTAAGCTTCCGCGTCTGGAAACCAGCGAGACTGCGTTCTTTGGAGGTATTCATTCGCCGTGAAATGAACAAGCCGGACTGTACCAACTTCTGCATTGATCGTGACCAATCCAGCACACACATTTAACATTATCTCAACATCTGGAATATCATCAAGATCAAGCTTGAGCCCTCCAGCTCTTGTTGCAAGTGCATGTTGAAGTTCTCTGATAGTCAGAAGTCGCTTCGCGCAGGCTGTCCATAATAGGACGCGCGTCGCAAGATTGCTAAGCCCCCTCTTTTGTCCGTGAATTCTCTCCATGGTCTGTTCGTATGCATCAGCTAGGGCTCGGGTCTTCTCTTCCTTTGGTCCTCCGGTTTGCTTGTGGACGGATTTTAATACATTTCGAATCTCGTTTGTTGTTGTTTTATCGTTGAGCAAGCCGAAAAAGAGCTTGGCCAAGAGGAAACTGAATGTGGTCAGTCGCATGAATGATCTGTTCAGATAGAGGGAAAACTCACTTTCCCTGAACTGCTTCGGATATTTCAGTCTGAATCTCTCGTTGCAATACTAGGTCTGTCTGAACAAAGGCTGGTAGCTGGCATGTGTGACTTCCCAAGAATCTCTCCACGTCTTCCGCTGCCGCTTCAATGTTTTGCGTATCGCTCAATTGAAAAGAGCCAGTAATTTCAGGGATGTATCTTAATGTGGCGAAAATGTTCGCTCCTTGGCTTTTTTAAAGACAGAAAAGCTCCAAGAGGAGCTTTAATTAGCAGCTATCCGACGATTAACACTCATTGAGTGCATCGACTAAAAGGAAAACTCGGGAGTATTGATCAGCCATTTCATCAAGAGCTGACGATATCTCTTCGACCGACGGTCGCGTTCGCATAGCTTTGTGACGAGTATAAAGCTCATTTATTCCTCTAGGGAGGTACGGGTACCGCCCAGCAAGCTGTCGCAATAGGTTAGCAAGCAAGTCATGAATACCTTGCTCTCCGCTTCGCTGAATATCGCAATATATGTACGCGACACCGATATGTGCGTCTTTAAAAAATCTTCTACCCAGGTTCTTAATAATTATAGACATTAGAATTGTTTTCCCAGCGCCAGGAGCCCCAGGACAAAATAGAATTTTTTGCGGTGTTTCGACCCACTCATGGAATTACATAGAGTTAAGAAACCATCTGCCAGACCCTTCTTGACACCTCCGGAAGTAGTCGCTCTGCTGAGAACCGTAGTCGAATGGCGCAAGCCAGTCAAGAATCTTGAAATCTTGCTCTCTTCTCAAGTGAGACTGTATGCTCTCGATGCCGGTCGAAACTGTGGCCAAATCAGGCGCCGCCATCCCAAGCGACGGTATGGGGTGACTAAACCTGCTGTAAAAGGTCTTTTGCCAGACATTCTCTGCTAACATCGCCCGATTGAACGACTTGAAGAAGGTCCTTCGCATACGCTGCAGCTCTAGCCGCCGCATATTTCTGCCATATCTTGTTCTTCTGTTCGTCGGCATAATCACATATTCCTCGAACAACTATACAAGGAAAGTCGCTTATGAGCCCAGCAGCCTCCATTTCAACGCATAAAACGGACCCCTCGAAGTTCTTGTCGAGAGCATCACGAAATTTAGCGTCCTTGATGACTTGATTTCCGGATGCAATAAGACCGTAGTGCACCCGGACTTTTTCAGGTCGGCTGTCGGTCCGGCTGATTTTGGTTCCGCGCGCCTTCTTCACCTCCTGCTCCTGAGGCATAAACCCCCAGTAACGTAGAAGAGACCCAAGAAAGGTATTCAATATGTGCCACATAGCCAGCAGAATGGTAATCGATTTGTTCAGCTGCCAGAGAGAATTTTCTGTCGTGGTGAGGGGGTCCTCAAGACGACTGAGCTGAACATACTCGGGTCCTAATTTTGGCCACTTCTCCTCCATGTCCTCCAAGTACTTTTCTATTCTGGATCCTTCCATCTCGTGGCGGGTCTCCAATTTCGTCAAAGCCGTCAACAGGGCATTTGGAGGGCTATTAAGCGAACCAGTCCGGCGGAACTTCCCCCGTGTTTCAGCCTTGCCAAAATCCCATTAGACGACACCCGGATACTGATTAACAGGAGTGCTCACAACAACATCGCCGAGTCGAACTTTCGATGGTATACCGCCGCTAATCCCCACCATAAGTCCGACTCGGATGGACGGGAAAGTGCGCAACATCTGGGTCGCGACCGTGGCGGCCGAATTATTGCCAGTTCTGCCCTGCGGCAGACAAGCTATGGCGATGTTATGCGCTCCAATAGAGCCTAGTGTGTAGCTGTTACTATCGAGTTTTTCCTTTGCGAGGTCTCCATGTCTGGTGTCCAGCATAGCCGTTGCTGCCGTCTGTTCTAAGGACAAGGCGCAAACCCAGCCCACAGTGTAGTCGGCGTGAGTCAATACTGATGAATGTGACAACTTGTTCGCGTCTTTTCCTATCTTTTGGGCGAGCAAATTCTCGCCGTCGCCCATTTGAATGTTTTTCTCTGCCATACCAGGGTCGGATGATATGATGCTAACATGAATAGCTCTCGATGTAGTAGGCGGTATGGACCAAAGCCTTGGGAAAAGGCTTGAATAGGTTGAGTGAAGCGCCAGGCGGCAGCGCTTATATCTAGGCTTCTCTGCGTCTTCGGTTCGGCGACGTGAAAAAGCCAAGTGAAGCAATAGAAGTACTTTTCCAGAGGACGCTATCTGCTGCGTCATCGCATCTAGGACATTTTTTGACTCTGAATCCGGGGGGAAGGGGGCAGAGGGGGCAGGGTGGGTACGCAAGCTGTCACGGTACAAGCTTAGGTTGGGACCAGGGACTAGTGAAATTTTCATGTCTGCCTAAGATGCTTTGACGTATTGGGACCAGATGGGCAGGATGAGGGCCCTGAACGAGGCAGTGTTCTGTCTGACTCTGAAGACAGCGGTAGCAACAGCTCGCTATCGACTATCAAGAAATATGCCGAGAAGTATTGGCATGATCATGCTCTAGCAATGGACCCTCAACAGGCCGTTCAATCTATGAACAAAATGAATCATCTTGGCAAACAGATATCGATGCGAAACAGCCTGTTTAGGCGCGCGGCTGAAGGCGGTCACTTGAAGTTGATGCGAATCTTAATGAAGTCTATCGGAGCTGGAATCAATACGACGGACGATGCCGGACGCACTGCTCTTCATCTTGCGGCTGCTGGCGGACACATCACTGCAGTGCAGCTGCTCATGAAGAGGGGTGCTGACCTAAAACAGAAGGATCGGCGCGGCGCTTCAGCACTGCACTGGGCTGCTGCAGGGGGGAAATTGGCAACCTTCAAAGCCTTGATTGCTTTTCAGGAACAAAGCAGACAGCGGCGTACGACTAGGAATGCTCAATGCTGGCTTAGATGGATGACCAAATTGTCTCTGTTTTCGCCTCAACTTTCTCAGACCCCGACGGACTATGAAATGCCAGACAGAGAAGGCGGCACATTGCTTGCTTGGGCGATTGAGTCAAGTTGCGAGAAGATGATAGGTTTTCTGCTGGCGAAAGGCGTGAAAATCGACATTCGATATAATTGCAGCGAGCCACGCTCCTTGTCGGAGGAAAGTATCATTTTAGAAGAGTTCATGAAAGATGCCAGAGTTATGATTAATTATGTTGAGTCTGGGCGAATTCGGCCTCTACCAAGTCAGGTATGAGAGCAGCCGGGAGACGTGCTTGGAGCGGCGTTGCTTGAGCGAGACTGCTGACTTCTTTCATCTTCACAGAGAACACCTCTCTCACGGGCCGCTGAACATTGTCAGCAAAACGTCATCGAGCTGCTGCTCAAGTATAAAGCGGATCCAAATTTTGCGGATGAACAGGGTCTTGCACCTATTTTTTGGGCTGCCACCTGCGGTCGTCGAGGAAATGTGAAGAAATTACGGGAAAGGGGTGCCGATCCACATCGTCAGCTGGGTGTAGCCGTTTCAATGGGGCAAATGAGAGCAGTGAAACTCCTGCTTGACGCTGGGAAAGCCGACCCGAATTGGATTAACGAAAACGGCTGTTCAGCCATTTTTGCTGCCGTTGCGCAAGGAAACAAGTTTATTTTGGAGGCGCTGCTCGAAAGCTCCGCAGCAAATGCGACACTTCGGGTCCGACTTGGGGGAAGATACAGTCGTTACAAGGCATGGATCACACCGCTGTCGCTCGCTGCTGCCAGTGACAGCAAAGAAATCGTCGAGGTGTTAGTGAAGCAAGGTATTGCTAACACACAGACTTTTGACGATCTGAACTGGACACCGCTGATGTGGGCGGTTTCGCGACGATCAACCGCAGCTCTTCAAGCTCTTCTTGCATCGAATGCAATCAATATAGATGCAGTCAACAAGAGAGGGCGGACGGCTCTCATGGAGGCAGCAATGCAGGGTTACGAAGATGGAGTCCAAATTCTGTTGAGACACACCAGGATGCTGAATCACGTTGATCATCTGGGTAGGACTGCCTTATTATATGCCATCAGGATCGGCAACCGCCGAATCATTCACATGCTTCTTTCTGAGCCATCTGTGGACATCTCGAAAAAGGACTTCTATGGCGCAACACCTCTTCTTGTAGCCGCGAGATTCGGGGACGACCACACGCTGCAGAAGCTCACTGATGACCATGATATAGCGAAAAGACAGCTAAATGCTAAAGACCAGCTTGGAAGAGGACCGATACTGTGGGCAGCGCTCAAAGGGCATTCCTCAACAAGAAATCTCCTACTAAAGAAATACAGAACGCTAGGACTTCTCCCCGACCAGGATCAGTGTAGCTATGCAGTATCCTTATTCGCAGGAACCAAAGGGAATCCGCACAAAGATTTCTGTGATGTTTGCCTTTTTGATATCAGACCTCGAGATTCATATTATCGGTGTCTGAAATGCCTTGGGGGCGGTTATCTTTGTTGTTTTGAGTGCTCAGAGTTGCGGCCAAAACCGCATTGTTTACGGAGAACCCATAAGTTGGTCTTAGAACGCAAGAAGGGGAAATCACATAGTTTAATTACTAAGTAACAAGATTTAGGGTATCTAAAGCCTTCGCGTGGTGTACAGAATGGCTGAGTATAGGAATTTCATAGTCAATGCGGTTTAGTCAATAATGCGTAGCCTAGGTGGGAGGCTCTGGTTCCCCGTGATCAGCTGTTGTAGCGGATAATGGTCGCGTCGAGGGGTATCATCAATCGTAAAATCTCTCGCCTGCCAGTCCAAGAATTATTTTGTATCTCACATCAATTGATTATTGCTCACGAAAATCTCCAAGGATGCTCCAAGACATCATCATGCTGTGCTCGAAATACAAAGCACGATGGTAGCGCTTCACAGACTTTTGGACCTACAAAGCAGATGAAGTCGGCATGCGTTGGGCAATCTTGTATTTCATAGGAATAATAGGGGGGAAGGTTCAGTGCCAATCAACGGTTTTTTGTGAGTTACAGTGGTTTTTCGGGGTATTTTTTGGTGCCTCCAGCCGGGTTCGAACCGACCGCTCAGCGTGCGGTGCACGTGACTGCACGAGATTACATGATCGGGCAATTCAATAGAGTCGAGACAGCACAAAGGCAGGCTCTGAGGACATATCTGAAGCTCTCCATTGATTGGCATCACTTTTTTTTGGTGCCGCGAAATTGATTCATGAAACCTCATAATTTTTGGTTGTCACGCTTTTTTTTTCGCTATAATTTATGCATTCTTCAGCGCTTTATCCATGTGACGCTTAGCGACGCTATGTTCAACCACGTGACTTTTTATGCTCTAGCGGATCCAAGCCTCCTACAACGCAACAAGGCCACGCGATATCTTCTTATTTTAGTCCCATCTACCGCCGTCCGTCATGACATCCCTTTGCGGGCTCATCCAGCGAAACCGAGGGGAGAATCTTCGTTGCAAGCCAACTGAATGGACAGATCGTCACGTCCAACTTCTCGCTGACTTTGAAGCGCCAATACTCGCACCCGAACCTCTTCCTAACCAATCTGATCCGGCGCCGTCCGACAAGGCTGTTGCGTCTCGCATAAGATGGGTCACGAATTTTTTAAATCCCAAGAAAGTATCCCTTCGAGAGTTCTTGATGCATCGACTCATCGAACAAATTCGGCACGGCTCAATACCAATTAAAGTGTACTTAGGCATCTCTCTTTTTTTCGCTGCACCTTCCTTGTTGCTGTTTTCGCGCATGTGCCCCGAATGGCTAATACGATTGCTCGGTTTCAGAGAACGCCTCCCCTTCCACTGGGATAGAAAAACCATTCAGATGATTAGTTGTCCGTTTGTTTATTTCGGGCCTTGCGGTGCTGTCATTGCCTATGTCGATCGACGATCTCCTGATTTAGGTTTACGATATAATCGCTCGACTGCATTTCCTTACGGACGTGTTCTCGGGGTTCTCATTTGCGCTGTTAATTGGCAAATGGATCAAGATACAAAAGAGGGCAAGCCGCGACGGCACTCATATGTTGTGAGTTTTTATCACCATGTCCGCCTCTGCGATGTCCACGTGATTATAGCATCCAACGTAGACTGATATTTTATGGCGGCCTTAGTCCCGCGTTCTATTCTCCGATCCTAACGACCTAGTCAACATGCACCTCTTCCTGGCCCAGGTGCCTCGAAGATATGTCAAACGATTCAACTATCCTGCTCGCACCATACCAGCACAAAAGCTACGCGTTCACCACCTTCTCATACCGTACGAACCACGGTTTACCTTCCCCCAGCGATTGGATTTTCTGCTGCCAAGACCAAGTACTGAGCGACCTTTTCAAGAAACGGATGCCAAGACCTAATCCACACGCAAAGAGCTTGACAGGGTCTGCCCAGTAGGCAGAGCATAGACGGCCGGGTTTTTGTCTCTTGGTAGGGCGTCTAACTACTTTGATACGTGGAAAAGAACACACCCAAGAGCAATCCCTCGTAGCTAGGTGCCCGCCCCAAGGTTCAGGCAGCTCTACAGCACGTGACTGGAAATCCGCCCACGCAGCCTAAAAGTCGTCAAGCTTGATGCATTTTATATCTTCTTTAATTAATTGAATAGTTTAAAGTCCCAGAATTAAGTTTTCAGACGCGCGCGGAGGAATCGTGGTGTAAAGGCAAGCTTAATCATAAGTAGCGTATAATTAGTTAAATTAGGGCAAAAATATTATAATAAAATTGTGACGGTGCAGCCCAACGGGCCATAGTGAGTGCAGGCACGCAACGCCCCGGTGATGTGCCCTGTCAACCTCATAGTTTCCGGAATTGTTTCGTTCCGTTTGCTGTCCTGCAGTTTTCCGTTGTTTTCTCGCTCCCTGTCCGCTTCTTTTTTCGCTTCCCGCCCGCTCGCGAAGATGTCTTCTGCCGCCGGCGTCCCGCCCCCCGACCCCCAGGCGTCACCTTGGGGTGTACGCCGTGGAGGGCGACTCCGATGATGAGGAGAATGACGCAGGCGAGGAGATGGAGTGCCTCTGCACTCCGTGTGAGGATGACAGCCCAACGGGCCATAGTGAGTACAGGCACGCAACGCCCCGGTTAGGGTCCCTTCTAACCGTACGGCCAAAAGGGTACGAAACAATTCCGGAAACTATGAGGTTGACGAGAGGAGCAAGAGCGAGGAGATGGAGTGCCTCTGCACTCCGTGTGAGGATAATGGCCATGTTATGGACTCGAGCTCAAGGCTTGGGTCTATAATAATTTTTAATATTTTTAATATTTTTAATATTTTTAATATTTTTAATATTTTTAATATTTTTAATATTT
>JMQE01001388.1:0-22350 GCA_000731825.1 Hypocrella siamensis | reverse complement strand
CCCCCCCGGCCGCAATCACGAGTCAACCAAGTTAGAGTGCAAAGTCAAAGATAAAGCATGGCACAAGAACTGAGCGACACAGGCCCGATATCATGCATTCAATGACATCGTGTGGCCATGAATGATTTCGATTTCCCCGAAACCCCTGCCCTTGTTGCTCGTATTTCAGTCGTGCGACAAGAAGCCGAAATCTGGGGGGGCGTGGCTGCTTATCACTGTCATCGGTCGGACGGCACTTGAGTCGTCATGACGCGGTGGCAGCTTATCCCGAGGTGGCGATTTTGTTTCCTTATCGCAGCCCAGAGGCGCTTGTACGTACACTGCTGCCACGGACGGACCAAGCCGCAGCGGAATTTTTGTCATGTCTCATGTTTTTAACGCGGTGTCATTAGTGATACACCTGCGATGCTATTGGGTCGGTTGCAGTGCAGGCAGGGCATCGAGAGCCGTGCAATTCGAGAGCTCATCTCGTGCGCGCTGCGACCGATTAATTTAGGATCAGGGCTGGCATGGATGTGGCAGCCTACGCGGGAATCCGCCAAGATGGACAAGGGACTAACCAGCCATGAATGACAAAAAGACCAATCATTACAGGCCAGATCCTTCGAGACCAAGACCAATCAGCGGGCACAATTCAGAGTGAACTGAACCCTAGATTTGGTGCAAAGGCGCATACTGGTCTCACGCAAGAAGTTCCTGCAATGCAGTGCGGAGTCTTAATCCATCATCCCGCAGTCACCATTCCATGATGAGACATCGCGCTTGGCTGCGGGCATGCTCAAAATAGAAAAAAAAAACAGGCTCAATAGCATGGCGCACTGTTGGGCGCTAGACAGGTAAATTTGACAGAGGCTGAAGGATCCTCTGCCTTTCTGCATCTGAAATCCGCATGAAGGACTTTGGGGTCAACCAGGAGACTATCAAAGATGAACCCATTTCTTTAATTGTTTGCCTCTTGCCCTGGCCGGGACTGTATCCTGGGTCTTTACCATAAAATAAGCCCTGATAGCATTAAAGGCTCTCTCAAACGTCTCCTGCTCTCTTACATGGCTGCCTTTGCAGGTCAGCGAACATAGCAGTCTTGATATTTCAGATGAGATGTGAGGAGAAGTTTTGGAAAGAGATGCAAATCATTACAACGCAGGATGTTCTGGTGAAGCAGCTGCCTGAAACCTTCATCTCTCGTGAAAGGCAGGGCTTGGATCTTATGCACAAAGTCAACAACATTCCACTCATTCGTCATGCCGCGTTCAAAGATCATCGATCGGCTCATGTCAGTCGATGACGCTGCGTGATTATGTCAAGGGTAGTCGTCAGCTAGATCTCAAATCTGCATCTGTCTGCACCAACATGACGGTCGATGGCCGTTGACTCCTTTGCCTTGATCTTTCTCGATATGATCACTAGAGTCCTGTGATGCTTACGTTTTCAACGTCATTTCTCAACAGCTCACAGGTACACAAAGCTGTGGAGAATTACCATCTCATGTGTCGATATCACCTGCTGCGAAAAGTCCTTATGTTAGGGTAAAACGGCCGCCTTTGGCATATCCCACGACTGCTCATGATTCTAAAGCTAATCAAGTATATGCACGCATCTATTCACAGATATTTGTGCCTTGAGACCAACGTAGACAAAGGTGCCTGTTGCAAAAGAAAGAGTTCAAGTCGCAGAAAAGTGCAAATGTACTGTGATGCAAAAACACATTCGACAAAGTTGCTGGCTTCAAGACAGCAGAGCCACAAAACATATACGACACAGACTACCTAGATAACTATTCGGACATCAAATGAAATCTATCGCAAAAGATCGAGTTCTATGCTGAAGTACATACAAACAAATACGCCAGCATCTCCCAAAGACGTTCTCGCATCTACATATTCATCCCGTGTGCGTCTTGCCAAGACTTTTCTGGCAAGCCAGAAATGGCGCTCTCACTCGCAGAGCAGAGAGCAAACTTCCGTATATTCGTGTTTGACAAGACGTTTTTGAGCAGGTTTTATTTTTCTCCCCTCTTATTGGGATCTTTACGAAGTTCAATATCCAGACATTACCGGTATTCTTGGGAGATTGGAAGTACCCAAATTCGGGGGATAGCGGCGATACTTTGTATTGAGACAATGTCTCAGACTGGGCGGACAATGGTGATATTATGATCTTGTCTTGTGCTTCTTGCGCATGGTCTTCACGCTGCGCTGGTTTATGTGGCCTGTGTGAATCGGCATTGATACGCAAATCAATCCTTTGGAGGTTCAGCACTCGTAGCAGTACGACGCGACGTCGAAGGAACGGCCTACCTGGAAATTCTCAGCATCTTTTCTGGTTTTCCCTGCCCCGTTGAAGGCGAAGTGATTTGCGCCAACAGATTCCTGTCAACAAGCTTCCTCGAATCTGGACTCCCTTATCTTGCCGCCCTTTGATCTCTCGGCATCTTGCGGCGTATTAGACGGGTTGTCGACAAATAGCGTCGCTTTTAAACCACCGCGTTCCTCGTCTTTTTTCTTAGGATTCTTGAGACTGCACGGTGTTGCTTCGATCATGAAGCCTGGTCTGTTCAGCGGTCAGCGTAATTCAGCCGCATCCAAAAGATCAGCGCATACTGAGTCATCGGACGTGTCTCGTCCCCAGAGTCTACGCTTTTACTGCTGGCACATTCCATGTTGCTCTCGTTTGCGGATTGACTCGCTCGAGCTGAAAAAGAAGCGATGAATCTGTCTGTAATTACAGAGCGGCTATATCCACCTCTTGAGCCTTTTTATCGTCCTCAAGGCACGGAACACTGTCATGACGTGAACAGCAGGCGTGTTGAAACTAACGGCGACAAAGAGTTCGAAACGTGGAATCAGAAACGGGAAACATGGTTTCAAAAGGATTCATTGAGAAGCAGAATCATTTGCTTTACAGTGAAACGTGCATGCATCTTCAGCAAACATTTCTTCTCTTTGGCTATTTCAAAATCTGACAAAGAAGTCCGAGCGCGCATGAAAGAAAGGCAAGGCCACGAAACCAAGCTTTGCCAGGCCGTCTTTGTCAAAGATGCAAGGGATGAGAATCTGCGACGATTACGACCTTTGCTGGAAAAAGCGCCTAACAAAGCCGGAACCTCTCAATCTTCTGCCAAGGGTGCGTTTTGGGCGTCAATCAGGGTTAAATAGTCTGGCGCAGAAACCCAGGCGTCATCCGCTGCCATACTGTCTCAAACACGGGCCAGCTTATCATAATCGTCAATCTCGCGGACGCCTGTTCAGATCTCTGACATAGCACAGTTAGGAGCCAGGATTCGCTCCCAATGCTGCAGCAGTCGGCTGCCGTACATGGCTGACCTTGGTCTTACAAGGGCCCGATGTGGCCTGTGACTGCGTCAGAATCACAGCATCGGCGTTTGAAAGCGGACGTTTGTGCCATGTCACTCACCCACGATGAGACCGAATTGTCGTCAAAGCGTATTGAATATTCCAAATTTCTGATCGTTTCGCTGTTTTTCTGTCACTGAGACTTGTCCAACTGCCTCGAAAATACTTTTGGATTCGTCTGTTTTGGTCTCGTCGTCGCCATGACTGCCGTGATCGTTGTCTCTCATCCACTTGACAAGGCCCAGGCTGATAGATTCAGGCTGTCCCTTCGCCGCAGTCTTCCTGGTAGACATCTTGACTTGGGCGAAAGTCTGACAGCCTTGAATAGGGATTGGCGTATATGAGAATACCGCACGCTGGGACGAGGCAAAGAACGAGAAGGGGGAGGACTAGACTTCCGAGGTCGCTGGCTTCGAGTGCGAGTGCTACAGCTTGCTCTGACGGGCGATCCAGAATCTTGATAAGTCCTCTGACCTGTGGCCATGTAAGCTGAAAGACGTTATGCAGGCAGCTATTGAAGAAGCCTTTCTGACACTAGCACACACTGCGCTTCTGCTCACTTAATCTATAAATAGTTATATCGCTGAACATTAGGCTGAGATGACTCCAGATGCGACCCCTGAACAGATTCCTAATGCACTGAACAGACCTTTGATATGCTGAACAAGGCTTGAATATGCAGAACAAGGCTTTGATACGTCGACGTACTAATTCCACTTACTACACCACCTGAAGGACTTCCTGATCAAATACTAGAGCCCCATAGCCACACGCCTTTGTTTCTTTTCCCTTAGTTCCAATGACTCGTACAAGTCAGAAACGCAAAATGTCATTCAACCCGACGCCTCGCCCCCTTCCGCAAGTTCCTCACCATCCACTCCCCGAAGAGCCATGTTGGACCCTTCCCTGCGTCAAAATCTCAGTACCAAATCACGGCAACGCACCTTCGCGTCGAAAGCACTCACATTCAGGCCCGTCGAGGCCAGGAAGGCGTCCTCCCCGAGCCCTTCGCCACGACGGTACTGCGTCACTTTCGCCTTTTGCACCGTCACGCCTTCTTTCTTGACAACGTGTCGCACCGTGTGCTTGTTTTCAAAAGTGACATCGCCCGTTCTGGTCCTCTCATTGTCGTGACTGCGGTGGTGGTTGTGGCTGTGGCTGTGGCGGCGCCTTCGGACGCTCCCGCCAGCGAAGTACTCCAGGAGACGTATGAGCTTGGACTTTTTCTTTTTCTTGTCTGCGGTCTTAGTTGGCCGTTTCGGCATTTCGACTTGGGGAAGCGTGGCAAGACCTGGGGCGGGCTTGGGGCAGACTGGACTTTTGCAGGGAGGGCTAGGCTGGAAAGAGGCATCGCGCCATCAGAGGGAAGACAGACGGGATTTTATAAGATCGTTGGAAGTACCTATCCTCATTCATACTGAGACCCTTTTGCAAATCGTGTTGTGAAAATGCGCCGAGGCATGGAGTTTTACAGAGAAGTGGTTTGAATGCCACGGCTTGCTTTGACCGACGATTCAGTCTTGGCCTTTGCTTAACCTGTGATTGTACCTTTCCGAGACGTTTCTCTGTGCACTCATGGAGTAGGCTGCTAAAGTGGAAAGCTTTGGCGACTTGAAGTAAGAATATGTGTTGATGGCTTCAAATCTGGACAACTGCTTGACGTGACTGTCCCTATGAACAGGGCTTTGATTTGCCGAATAAGGTTTTGCTGTGTTGATGGACTCATTGTGTGCCCAGACAGGCCCAAAAGCTTACCGGAGCCCGGCCACCCATCTCTTGGTTTTTGTAACTCATTGCAAGTCGAGAGAGACAAGCTCTGAACCGGCCCGACCCTTCTGCGTACGACTTGGAGAATACGCATGTGAAGCCCGATGGCGACAAAGAAAGAAACATAAATGTTGCAAAGAGAGCAGAAAAGGCTGATGTATTTCCCTTTGCTAAAGCACTGGAGCGTGCGCACATCTCAAGCAGTAACTCTTCTTTGACTTTTCCAGAATGTTCAAGGGGTCCTAGCTTTTCAAACATAAAAAAAAAACAAGGGTACGGCGTAGCGAGATTACGTACGTAAAATACAATAAAATTAATGCTTATCTAGGCAAAAGGGGTCCTGAAGAATTGGCAATTAATTATACCTTACTTCTAACATATCACCAAGGATGCCGCTTGTTCTACTTCATCTCTGGCATGCGCATCAACAACATGAATACATCTAGTCAAGGCTTGAAGCAACAGCTGCTCCCATTTCATGTGTAACATGATTATCTCCGCCAACCGTGTCTGCTTGTGCGACTGTCAAATCCACTATCTCTAGCGTTTTGTATCCAGGAACCTGCGGCATCACCCAGGGACGGGGAGCTCCGGCCCTCTTGGCAGCCGCACGTCGTTTGTGTCGAATCACGACTTTGTCCTGTATATGCATCGGAATCAGCACGGATCAGAGCAGGGTCAAGGCAAAGTATCTGTGCTGGCACTTACCCCCTGGCCCATCGTGGCTGGCGCGCCTTGTTCAGCATCGTTGTCTGGCTGCCACTGCTTCTCGTTGGTTTCGGGGACCGAGGCGTCATTTCCATTGATGTCGCGCGATGTTCTAAAAGAAAAATTAGCCCAGATTTTAAACTTTGGTTGTTTAAACTTTGGTTGATTCTTGTCTTGGCTAGGACTGTCGGTGTCGGGACCAGGGGACGAGTGACGATGTCTGCGGCCGTGGCGGGTCGAGCCAAGCTCGAGGCCGCAAGTGAAGGAGTGTCCGTTCATCGTCTTTTTGGTCTTTTCCTCGCCTGGATTTGGAAGAGCAGGAGAAGACATTTTGTTCGTTGGAACCGGCGCAGAAGTTGAGTGGGATTGGCAGGATGGAATTCGCAGCTTGGTTGGGTGAGTGAGGAAGATTTGGGCAAGGGCGAGAGGGGGGCAAGACGCCTTATACCTACACGATCCGGAGGCGCAAGCGCCCCTCGGCTGTTCACTGACATCCTTGCGAGTCATCTGAACATGTTGACATGGACTGCTAGGGGTCGTTGATGGATTCATTCGTCCACGACAATGTGACATGCAAGGCTCCACAGCTCATATTGGACAAGACAAAGGCAGACCTCGAAGGTTTCGACTTGTAAGTAGATTCCTTGCTGCATAAGCAGTATCAGCTAAACAGTCACCAGGGCTTGCGACAAATCTGTTGAGATCAAGTTCAAGCTCCTGCAGCCGCCGCGGCCGTCACCGGGGTCCTAGACTTGAGAAAACTTGGACTAGGCGATGGTCTCCTCTGCCAGGCCTTTCCTATCCGCCTCGCCCATCTCCCCGTTCCAACCATGCTCCAGCAGGTACGCTCTGAATTCCTCATCGCGCTTCGCCAGATCCTCGCCTGTCAGCTTGGGAACAAAGAAAAAGGTCACCAGGATGCCGACGACGCCGCAGATGGCAGCTACGATAAAGGTCCATTTCTTGCCAAAGCGGTCTTGGATCGGCGTGAATGCCTGCGTGCCGACGGCCGCGCCGGCCTTGCCAACGGCAGCGCTGAGACCGTAGCACGTTCCACGCACGCTCGTGGCGTAGCTCTCGGACGATATCAGCCCGAGCATGTCACCCGGCCCCAGATTGCCAAAGCTCTGCATCAGACCGTAAAAGATGACAAAGAGCGGGATGATACCCGTGATCTTGTCGTACGCACAGCCGATGATGAGGCCAAAGACCAGGTAGCCGGAGAAGCCCAGCATCATGGTGTTTTTTCGTCCAATCCTGTCGCAGAGAAAGGCGCCTACCAGCACGCCTGGTAAGGCAATTGCGCCGAGTAGCAGCTGCCATTCGGCGGTGCTGCGGAGACTGTCGTCGTTTTTCGAGGCCACGCTGGCAATAATGGTCCCGGAGAAGACGCCGTTGGGGAAGGTGACAAAGTCGTATAGGAACCAGGCGCCGCAGGTGCCGATCAACGATTGCCAGTAGTACTTGAGGACCAGACCGTACGGCACATGGCGCTTGATGGCACCGCGGCGGTACAGCTTGGAGTTGAGCATCTTGAGACGGAAGTAGAAGACAGAGAGGGGCAGGATGACGCCGATGCCGAAGCACACTCGCCACACGGTGGACAGGTTGGTGGTCCCGGCGGCAGACAGGACGATCAAGAAGACGCATACGGCAAAGGGGCCGCCGAACGACAGAGGCAGATTGGTCACGAGAATGAAGATGGGCCCGCGATGCTGAGGCGTGTGTTCGTTAGCTGCTTCAGACGCCGACGTACTTGCTGCAGGATATTCGCCTCCTGCGATCAAGGAAGAAAAAGAAAAGGTCAGCCTGATTCCTGCTTCCTTTCACCCTTTCGACCGCCCGTCACGGCAAGACTGAAAACAGGCAGAGGGAAAGGTGCTCACCAGCCCCAAAACCAACCACGCCTCTGGACACGGTCAGCATCCAAAACATGCCGTCGATAGTAACGCCATGCGATGCCGTGGCCATGATTCCACCGAGAACAATGAGCAGCGTTGTGACAATGATGGCCGTCTTGCGTCCGAGGTAATCGCATGTCAGGCCGACGACGACCTGGCCCAGAATCTCCCCGACGAGCAGAGCATTGGAGACGCGTGTGCTGACTTCGGACGTGTACTCGCGAGGGTATTCCTTCTTGAACAGCACGTTGGACATGGTCATGAGGTTATTTTGGTAGCCATCAGAGATGAGGGCGAATCCTGAGCAAATCTAGCGCAAAAAGTCAGAAGCTCGTCGGGCCAACCCGAATCGAAGAACAGGGCGGGCAAGTCCGCCAGCACCAGACTTTCTCCTCCCCTTGTCGCGACATTCCAACAGCCAAAAGATGGGATCAGCAGACCTACGATGGTGAAAATGTCAGACAGCCGCTGTCGCCTGCTGGACACCAACTCCGTTCCGCCAATGACGTGCGCCTCGACACCATCTTTCGCATCTTGGCGCTGGTCTTTGGTGTCGTCGGCAACAGCTGGATCCTGATGCTGTTCAGCCATCGGAGCGCAATGCGGCAGGATAAAATACAGTGTCTGGGAGATAAGCAAATTAGATGAACGGCAGCCGATCTGGACACTGAGGACGGGCGGGGTCGCGAGGGAGGGTAGAAAGGGCAGCAGCAGCTGGCAGGCGTAAAGCCAGCCGTCTGGTGAGGAGAGACATTTTTTTTTTTTGCGAAACCGACTTTCAGCTGCAGGCGTTGGGCGATTGCATGGCGAGATAATACGACCGAATGGGGACCGTCGACCGAATTTCTCGCAGCCTGTCATCGCGACCACGTGCCAGCACTGGACGGACGAATCAGCGTCGTTGTGTTGGGCGATCGAGCGGCTCCTCTTTCCTGATGATGGCCTTGGCCGCACTGGTTTGGATGGAACTCGCAAATGTCATAATTTGCACGGTTGAAAAAAAAAGGTGCACCAAGCGCATCTTTTTTCTTCCTTTGGCCGATTTTGCCCAGATTGATAGAAAAACGTCGAAAATGCGCTTTTGGAACAATCATCACTCGAGACCAGCAAGTGACGACCGACAACAGACCGTTGTGTGACATCTTGGAATGAAATGTTGAAATTGTTTTCCACCGCCATTTGGACCCTTGCGTTCAAACTTACTCATTTTGGGACGATGAGTACGGTGCGTTGAAGTGTGCGTCGTTGTGCGAATCTGACGGCAAGCCGCCTAAGTGGCCGAGGGTTTGTAGATCTGATCTGTGCTGGAGCCACAGCATCCTTGCGTATAACAGACTACGTGATCATTACTACAGGTGACTTACAGAACGTATTACTCGAGTGGGGTACAGCGACGAGGGGCGTGGTGGTTTGCGAGGATATTGGCCCGGCACGCATCGTCACTTCCTCACCTCGCCCTTGCTGCGAGTGAATACGATGCAAGCAGCGTACTACAGTGCCTCTGGTGCTTTGCCTCCGCGAGTCGCCATCTTGTCTCCCAGCAGTAAGGCGCGTGGCTACGTGTGCCTCGGCCACGGCGATTCCGCTCGTCCCTGCACCTCGAGTCTGGGTGGCTACGACAGTCGGGGAGACGCCTCAAGACTGATTGATGGTGCCATAGGCTTCTGGAAAAGGTCCACCATCAAGGCCGCCAACATCATCAAACCTCTGACGGTGCAGCAATCCGTCACAACCAGATCAGGAAGCTGCTCATGTCGGTCACGGTCCCCAAGTCCGACTTCCAATGCCATGTTGGTCCATCATTGACGGCCCCCTTCCTCTCGGATCTCTGGGGCCGACGTTCCGTCAGGCCACCTATACGGCCCGAATCCTGCTCTACCGGGGTTGCGGCCTGTTCTGCAGCGCCCTCCCGGGCTTGCGCCCGCGCAAAGTAGCCGTGACTATGCTGCCCGAATGAGCAGTGTCGTCTCGATGTTCGGAGTCACGTTGGCGGGCCTGCACCTCGGCCCTCGGCCATGTGGAGGCTCTGGGGCGTCCTGCACTTGACAGTCGATGCCTTGTTCTGATGCCCAAGTGTCTTTCACCAAGAGAGAGCGACAGGAATGAGGTATCGCAGCCCTTGTCTTTCTCCATCATGCCGGGCAATGCACGGATGGGCACGAGATGCGGGACCATGCAGATTGATAGGTGGCTGGTGGTCAATCACGAAACGGAATCTAGCCGTGCATGTTGCGGCTTGCTTGATTCTGCCTATACGGACGTCTTCGCCGGGTCCACGATCCACATGAACCTTTGTCGGCATCAAAGGTCATCATGCGTCATGTGCTTGGCACGATGGCGGCTGCTCTTGGCAGTGACGGTGAGGAGTGCATGTTGAAGGCCACGGCTTCTCCTTGCGCACCAGCGCAGGACTGGTTCCGTTTCGACGAATGCTGGCTGTATCAGTAGACTGAAGTCATGTGCAGTACACCACGCAGAGCTCAGTAAGGCTCTGGGGGGGACCAGGCTTGGTCTTTGAATCGATTTTGAACCTCGGGAGTGCGACAAGGGCAGCAAATTTTGGTGGTGGCTGCTGTTGGTATGGAGAGTGCTTCAGATGTCGCCACTCATGCAGTCGGCGCGGAATCTTTGCCGCCGCAGCGATCTCGCTTAAACCTGATTAGATGGCTGATTGGGACCTCACCCCGCTAATCCGCTTCTCCTCACGCGTGCATACACCTACGCGCGTGTCCACATGGCAATCATGGCACAAGACTTTTACCAAGCGATCCATTTCATCCTGCCGGCTCCGTATTTGAGCCCGCCGGAAAGGGAGGTTGAGAATGGCAATGGACTTGAAAAAAGAACCCCTCTTCGACCACCTTCCTGCACGGACCACTTTCGCTGGATGACTCTTTCCGGCCTCTCGAGTCCCTGATCTTGCTCTCTTCGCTCTCCTGGCAGCTTCAGCAAAATCATGGCTGCAATTTCGAGCGTCTTTGCTCGGGTTGTCCCTTGGCCGTCCCTGGCCAGGCCAGCGGCGATGACGTGTACTTCACTTGCTCTGGAGCGTCGACGTGGGCGACAATTACGTCCGTTGATTCAACCTGCTGCCAGAAAGACGTCGACAACTGCTTCGTCATCGTGCGATACATCGTTCTTTTATGTCTCTGACCCGATTGCCGGACAGCAATTAACTGAATGAATCAACTTGCAGATACACGACCGCTTTCGCTCTCTTCGAGGCTTTGTGGGAGGTAAATGAACATATAGCACATTGGCAGTCATCGACTTGCTCTCGACTTTGCACACTCACCTCGCTGATTGCCATCGCAGGCTGGCATAACGGCGTGCTTTGTCAATCTCGGCTCCGATCATCCGTCCATACTCGAGGCCATAGTCAGAGGCAAGAGAGAGCGGGCCGACACTTGGCCAAGGATCGTCACATGTCCCGCTGAAATGACTGCCATCTCCATGGCCGACGGATATGCTCGACTCAGCGGCCGACCACAGGCCGTTCTCGTACACGTTGACGTTGGCACCCAAGCGCTGGGCCAAGGCATACACAACGCGAGCGTTGGCCGCGTGCCAGTGCTGATCCTGGCCGGCTTGTGCCCGGATACCGAATCCGGAGAACTCACCGGCTCCCGCACCGAGTACCAGCACTGGCTGCAGGAGGCGCCGGACCAGACGGCCATCGTTCGCCAGTACTGCAGGTACGCGGGTGAGATCCGAGCCGGATCGAGCGTCAAGCAGATGGTTGGGCGTGCGCTGCAGTTCGCATCCAGCGCACCGGCGGGGCCGACGTATCTTGTCTCGGCGCGCGAGGTTCTTGCCCAGGAGATTTCCCGGCCGTACTCGCTCGATCAGGAGCAGTGGAAGCCCCTCGGACCCGGCGCGCTACCACACGACGCTGCCACGACCATCGCGACAGCCCTTGTCGGAGCGGAGCGTCCCCTCGTCCTCACCGGCTACTCAGGCCGTGATCATCGCACGTTGGAGCTCCTTGTCGCATTGGCGGACCTGATCCCTGGCATCCGCGTTCACAACACGAGCGGCAGCGATGTCTGTTTACCATTCTCGCACATCGCATCCGAAGGCTACAGCCAAAGCCAAGACGAATGCTCCAGGGACGCCGACGCCGTCTTGGTGCTCGATTGCAACGTACCATGGATCCCATCTCGGAACGCGCCGCCAGCCCATGCCCGAATTTACCATGTTGGCGGTGACCCCCTCAACCAACAAATCCCAAAATCCTTTTTTCCCGGCCATGGTCATTGGAAAGCAGATGCCTTTACCGCGCTCAGCCAGCTCGTAGACTATATAAAGGGAGATGCCTCGCTCAGGACCACGCTTCAGGGCGCCGTGTTCGAAGCTCGCAGAGACGAGCGCACGCGGCTACATCAAGCCCGTCTGATCGATATTCAATCTCGAGCGCGTCTGGGTGACGACGATGCTCTAGACGAGCACAACGTGGGCAGCCTCTTGAAGGCAGAGCTCTCGGACTCGACCAACACAACCTTTGTCGTCGAGGCCGTCACGTTGGCTCCGAAGCTGTTTGAGCAGGTGCAGCCGAGCCGTCCCGGAAGCTGGATCAACTGCGGCGGAGCGGGTATCGGATGGAGCAATGGCGCAGCGCTGGGCGTCAAAATGGCGCTCGCGGACAAGAATCACCAGCGAGGGCCACCAAGCAGACCAGACGTTGTATGCCAACTCGTTGGCGACGGGAGCTTCATGTGCGCTTCGCCGTCGAGCGCCCTCTGGGTGGCGAGCAAGTACAAAATTCCCATCCTGACCGTCGTTTTGAACAATGCAGGTGAGTGGCCAATGTGATGCGAAGCCCCATACGTGAGTTCGCGGCAAGACTGATCCGTCTCACAGGATGGAAGGCGCCTCGCGTTTCGGCCAAGTTTGTGCATCCCGAGGGGCTGAGCGCCTCAGCGTCGGATGAAGAGCTCAACATTTCATTCAAGCCCACGCCCAACTATGCCGCCTTGGCCGAGGCTGCTGCTGGATCGGATGGCAGCCAGGGACAGCAACGTGGAGGCGAGTGGATGAAGGGGGAGCGCGTCCGAACGGTAGGCGAGCTGAGGTCGGCGCTAAAAGGTGCCAGGTCGAGGCTGATTGACGAGGGGAAGGGTATGCTGATTGAGGCCATATTGTAAAGAAGAGATGCTGGTGGATCAGCCTGCGCCTCTGGAAGGCGGGCAATTTGAAAGTGTCCCTCCGCAGTAATATCAATGCAAGCTACGACGGCGTCGACACGTTAGAGGACAATATACACGGAACGAAAAGCTTCGAGTGCAAAGCAGGGCAACTAAACCAATTTTTTGAATTTTGCAATTTCAGATGTCTGGCAACTTTTGGTGAATCAAGTTCAGATGTTGACGATGCTCTGCGCATACTCAGCCCTGTGCCCTTAAGAGTCGCGCTAATTTGAATGCTTGGAGAACCTGGATTGAGGCTTGACGAAAATCGGTTGCTGAGACCATACGTAGGAACATTTGTCAACTTCAATCTTTGCAAAGAACGGCGCGTCCATTAGCAATTTCGTACCTGCAAACAGACAAAAGGGGAGAAGGAAAAGAAGAGACGAAAAAAAAAGAAGAAAAGGGAGTAATTTTAAATATAAGAATATAGAAAATTAAAGAAAGAGAGAAAAAATTAAGTCAAAATAAGAAGATTAAAAGGAGTCTTTTGTTAAAAACAAAGAAACAAAATTAAAGGGGGATTAGCCTAGACTTATTATAAAGCAGCACCTTTCTAAGCGTAGTATAGTAAATATTCATAGAATCTAGGCAAAGCCCGTGTCTTAACCAAGCTTATCTTTCTTCTCTCCCTTTAAGCTTTCTATTTATATATTATCCTCGCGTATTTCTAACCATTTAGTAAGCACTTAAATTCGTTTAGCTACTATCCTTAAATAAGGTTAATCTCGTCATATTCCTACCTAACAAACTATCGCCTTTTTGTTAAATAATGTGAAGTCTTAGCTTTTCTTAAAGAAGGCATTGTCCCTGCTTAACGAACCATCGCCTTTTTATTAAATAATGTGACGTCTTAGCTTTTCTAGTAAAAGAAGGCATTGCTCTATTATGAACCGGATAGTTGGCACGTGGGAATTGGATTGATGCTGCCGAGGCCAACCTGTACGTGTGACACTAATACATTTACGCTGACAAGAATGAGATGTCTTATGCCATACCTAACTTTTTATATCCCTCTTTCGCACACGCTTCTACTTAATGCCTTCACTATCAACCGTTGTAAGGGGGCACTATACCACTGTGCTGAAAAAGCACTCAGGCATGGAACGTTTTCGTTTATGCTGTCTATATATATCTGTTTCTCAGGTATATCTGTCACCATTACTCATCGCAACCAATAAATAAGGAAAAATACCTCTTTGTCAACAAGTTCGGGCAGTCAAGCCAAAGAAGATACTTGTACTTTGGAAAAAAGATGGGATTGAATTGCATGCACACGCAATGTTGGCTGCTGCAAAGATGTGTCTAGTGAACAGCAATCATAAGCATCATAGCGAGCAAATTGCCGTTGCCATTCTTATTATTCCGATTTCGCAACGTCAGAAAAATCAGTCCTCGAGACTATTGATTCCGTGGCTGCGCGGCCAAGGGAAACACTTCCTTGCCAATCAAAGATTCACGGCCAGAACTATTCCTTAACCAAGGCAGATTTCATTTTGTTGTTCAAAAAACTAGTATCCTGCTGCAATGTGGAGAGGACATCTTTTCTCGCTAGAGTACTTTAGAAGTATCGCCGTATTTACACTTGCCAGGTCGAGTGCTGCCAACGCAAGGGAGCGGAAATCACGTCCATTTAGCTAACCCTCATGTTTAGCAAGTTGTGACTGAACCAGCGCCAGCGAGCCAACAAGATAATTCCCTCTATTCTCAGGATAAAAGAAGTGACTCTAGTCTTCTTGGTTCTTCATCATCAGAAGAAAAGGTTTTCAATCCCCGCTTTTAGTTAGGATTTGTTGTTGTCACGGCCAAAGATAACGCAGCAGGCTGGTCAATGTACGGGTGACTTATTTGTCCATGTATATCGCGACAGTCATACCTCAGCCTACTAGAAGTCCCAAGCTGAGCCTAGAGCAGCCGTAAGTCAACGAGAGTGTTCCTGGTCAAGTCACAGGTAGCTCAAAAATTCAAAAACCAGATTGTTCTTGTTTCATCTGTTGTACTCGAGGCTCTCGAGATCCGCAAAGAGTGGCAAAGACAGTTTTTCTTGTCAGCAAGTCTGTCTGTCTAGCGTGTTTCGGGCACGAAAATGAACTTTTTTGAATCGCAGATATTTGTTCCACTTATTTTTTTTCTGTCGCACATTGAGCTTATCAAGGCTGAGAAATCCGTGTGCGAGTACGGGTCTGAGATTAATACGATTCGAAACTTGGAGACGGTGATTTTTTTGTTCCTTTCTGGTCAACAAGGCATCCAATCACTTTGCACAAGTCAGCAAGGGTAGCAGACAAATCTTTTCTTTAGTCTATTAATTCCGAGAGATGTGGAGCTCGACTTGCAAACAGGCAATCAGAATGCGGTAAAACTTTTAAATGACGCATCCTTGATGATTTTACATCTGTCTTGAGTGCAAAGACACCGCCCAAGCTTAACCTGGAACCCTGCTAGAAGCTGTTCACGGGATCATTTGCCTCGTTGCCTAGTCATCATCAGACACTGAGCCATTCATCACATTGGCAATCTCGTCCAACTCCTTCTGCCACGAGTCCGGCTCCATGGTGATGCGGACGAATTGGTCCCTGTTGGGCTCCTCCGTATCGACCAAGACGGCTTCACTGAGTGTCATGGTCCCCTCGTACAGTTTATTCTTCAGATTCTCTAGCAGGCCTGGGCCGGCGCTGGTCGCGTCGTTGGGATCCTCGTAAATGTCCACGCGGAACGACTGCTTCTCCCTGAAGAAGAACCTCTTGGGCAGGAGACTGTTTTCAACGGGAAAGGGCTGCAGGGCCGCTTCTGGAACGTCGGACAGCGTGAGAATGAGGCCTTGGGGGAGGAGTTGCTTGACCTGCTCGGGCAATTCCGGAGCGAATGTGACGTTGCTGGCAGAAAGAGCAATGTTGGGTGCGCGGACGAGGACGTGCGAGATGTGTAGGTGTTCCGATGTGCCATAGAGGTAGAAGGGCATGAAGTCCTCAGGGTATGTCTGGTCTTGATTGATGGTGTTGAGTGGTCGGCTCTTGACCACTGATTTGAACGTGACGTGGCCAATTTGTTTATTGTGTCTGTAACGAACAGAACGAGTCAGCATGATTTTCGGTCAAGTAATTGGAGGTAGATTGTCGTAACGCACTCGCCGTGTCTTCGGTACATTTCGAACTCCATCCTGACGGGCTCTCCGCTTTCGATTGGCAAAGCTACGTCTTCTTTGATGTCAATCTTGTCTGCAGATTTCAGAATGACGTTTTGATTGAGATCCTCGTTCTGTTTCAGAGAGTTGTAGAATCTTGTCAGGTTGTCATCGAGTTGGCCGGTGAGAATGAGCTGCTGCCGTCGAGTCGCACTGTAAAAGGACGTCTGAAATATTAAAAACACTTCCGAAGTTGATTCGAGGCGCTGCGGTCCCTTGACCAGAAACTTTCCGTAGTAACTTGGGTGGTTTCGCTGGCGGCACACACCAACTTCCTCCTTGACCACTTCCTCAAAGGTAGACATGAGCTTTTGCAGGAAATTCATCTCGGTCGGGAACGGATTCATGACGACGTTGCGCAGCACGAACAGGCCATGGTTGCAGCGTTGGAGCCCCATCCTCTCCATGAAGTATCCGGCGCATTCTCCGTAGTCTTCGGGCTCGAACTTGGTTGAGGTCAGGAACATGGGGAGTTTCGTTGGGTCGGTATTGGCTGAGGTGATGGACAGCCTGTCCGTGACTCTCTTCATGAGGTAGTTTGCTTCTTCGACATCCTCGTTCAAGCGCTTGTCCTTGTATTTCCAGTTCAGTGCGAATGCATTGATACACGAGTCTGAACCCAGTTGACGAATCATGTTCATTGCTTCCGCAGATTTCAGGATCTGCGAGTTGTCCTTATTCAGAATATGCTGCCGAATCCACTGTCTCTCCTTGTTCACCTCGTCCGAGTTGAACGCGTTGGCCCCGCCTTTCTCTGAAGGAAGCATGTTGAGGGGGATGCAAGTGAAGTAGTCGTTGTCCATGGTGGCGTAGTACGCGGAGAGCTGATGCATGTTAGTGCATCATGAATCGGGACTAAAGGCCGTGGAAGAAGGGGGCTAGGTACCCTGCCACTGGTAAAGGACGCCTCGCCGAGCAGCAATCCGTAGCCGCTGGGATTCAGGCCGATTGTTTGGTTGGAGAACCACGCTGACATCGCTGCCGCTCCCGGCTTGCTGCCGCGTGGAAGAAATTTTCAGTATCAGAATGGCACATGGTGGAGGGGGGACTTACCTGCCCTCGACCCCGTAGATTCCAATGTTATCTGCCGATCCCTGCGAGAGATAATTACTTCCCCAAGTCACTAGGTGTCTCATCCTTCCGTCCTTGTATACAAGACTCCCCGCCGGATAGGGAATGTAGCCTGCCTTGTGAGGGTCCACTGTAATCGAGTCTGCATATTTGAGCGCCAGAAGATCTTGCTCAGTTGACGGTTTCAGCTGGAGAGCGGGAACTAGGCCCTGTCTTGGGAAATTCTGCGCCTCTTTTGAATGTCCTGAGTCGTGACTGCTTTCCAGCGAGCGGTGGCTTGAGCTACGCTCCGATTCGATAGGCCCGTCCTCATTGCGGTGCAGCATGGTGGCAAAATAGCCGCCCCAGGCTGCGTCGGCGTGAACGAGAAATGACAGGCCATGTTCGTCTTGGAACTTGGTACGTAGCTTGACGATTTCTGAGAGCCTGTCGACGGCTCCTTCCTCGGTCGAGCCAACGATGGCAACAACTGCGTAGACGGCAGTGTTGGACTCGACACATTCTTGCAGCTGCGTCTCGAGTCTCGAAATGTCTATACGGGCATCCCGGTCGACCTCGATTCCAATCACATTACCAGAGCCGAGACCGGCAACAGCTGGATTGACACATGGTCATTATCACGCCAAATAAGTCCCAACCGTCGTTACGAAAGGGCTGACTTACCTGCTCCTTTTGGCCACGAGTAATGACGCGTCTTCGCAACAAGGTATTTAATGGGACGAGTGATTTTGAGCGCATCTTCCAGTGGATTCCGCCCCGCCGTCTGAATGTTGTAGGGTCGAAGGGCGTCCTCCAGGAACTTGCTAGAGATACCAAATTGCGCATTGAGGTCCTCTGGAAGGTCAAGGACGGTCTGGGGACGAAGATTGAGCAATTCCCAGCTCGTCAGCTCACTGAATAGCTTCTCTCTTGCGTTTACCTTGCAGGTCTTCACTTTGAACAACTTGGAGATGAACTTGAGTTTCCCTTCATGTATCGCTCGATAGAGAGCAAGCGGATAAAATTTGAGATTTCGGGCTACGTGGTCTGCCTTCAGCGTCTACACATCCAATCGGGAACAGGGCATTCATAGGACAACCTACCGACCCAAATCGACTCCAGGTTGGCAATCGAGCCGTCACAGGTAATGTGTCCCCATGCCAGTGGATACTCGGGCGACTTTTTGGGATCGGTGTTGTACCCAAAGAGATCACATAGCTGGTTTCCGGTCTTGAGCTCGACCAATGTGGAGATGGGGCTGACTTCGAGAGCAACATTGTTGGGGTTGTAGAGCATCGTCATGAAATAGCCCAGCATGGACGGCATGGTCAGATCCATGCACATGTGGGCTTGATATCTGGGCGACCAAAAAGGAGCCGAATGCTCGCCCAAGAGCCGAGCAGTCTTCTGGACTGCCAGCCTTAAATTGGTCTGCAATCGCTGAAAGTGCTTAGACCGGCGGGCTTGAGCGGAAATAAATCTCTGAGCATCTTTGCGTCAGTCCAGGAGGAAATTTGCGACGTTTGCGAGCAAATGGAATGGCCTACCCCATCTTCTGGAAAATAATTGAGCCTCGTCTCGAGCAGCTCGTCGAGAATGGTGTTGACATTGGCTCGAAAGTCTGGTAGGTTGGCACCCTTGGGCCCAATGAAGTAGGAGTGAATAGTATTACGGTCCAGTCCGCCGTCGACAGACATTTTCGAAGGGGTCACTGCCAATGCGTATCGAGTCACTAAGGCTGAAAAGAATGCCGATGCCCGCAGTGTAGCATATTTGAGAAAGTCGGAAGTTTGGCACTTTATAGAGATCTGGACAGCAGGTTGTAAATGGCAGGTCGTCAACGTCATCTATCTGCAGATGTAGATTGCGTGCCCTGCCACCGAGCATGATAAGAGGCCCTTGATTCATCCTGCATGCGGCTTACCAAGGTGGCAATCCATCACGCGGTACAGCTAGCTGTCTGCATATACAGTCAAGTTCGGGGCCAATTGCAATGGGCGGCCAGGTCGAAAAGTTTTGCGTCCGCTTTCCCAAAAAAGCGAAATATTGGCGATTTTGGCGTTTGGTGGGGGACACTGCACGGAATGAAGGCCGCCGCAAGAAAAGAAAAGAAAAAGCGCCACTGGGTGTGTGTATGCGTGTGTGTCGAGCATCGCTGTTCCGCTTTCTGCCTGGGCCCATGCTGGCCACCGAAACGTAACAGAAACAACCTCGCTTCCTGTCAAGTCGGAGAGGAAAAGTTTTCCAGTGAAGCGGCACGCCCTCGACTGGGTACGAATAAGTTTGTGCCCGCGTCATATCGTCGCATCTGTGTCCCGGCGTCCCGTCTCGTGCGATGTTACTCGACTCCTTTGGCTCCTGCGCCGTGCTCTCGAGAGAACACCTGCTCGTCATCAAACGACCCATGTCTGCGCTCAAGTCACACCGCTGTGGTGGAGATCATGATGACCTCCCTCGTCTGTCTCGTCTCGCATCCATTTGTCGATCGATGATCAGTATCGGCATGGGAGAAATGGATCAGATGAGGAGCCAATTACGGCAATGATGTATGCAGCATCTTACTTATGGATGGGCTCTGCAGCTCCGACCAAGCTGAAATTTTTTTTTGGCCAATCCATTTAACTGGATCATGATGCCGCCGACACGCTCCTTCCCTCGGCAAAGGCACATTATATTACGTCATACGCCTTGGTGGCTCGCTGCAAATGGACCTTTCTGCCATAGAAACAATTCACGTACAGGATTGACGTGTGACTCAAGTGTCCTGCGGCTCATGGCGCCACTAAAAAAAGAGGGCATTTTCATGAACGGCACGTGCGAATCTTGCATCGCCCTGCTCAGATCCACCTATCAAAAGAGAGTGGCCAGGCTCATCACGCCACGGGTCGTAAATGGGCATTTCATCAATAGCACGTGACGGCTTTGTATTGCCATGCTCAGATTTAACAACCAATGAGGATGAATCTCATCGCAAAAGACTATTCGAGTAATTATCTAGGTAAGGACTCACACCCTTTCGTGATTGCCCATACCCCCCTCCCTTCCCATTAACACTCATCAATCTCGAAGCCCCATCGCCAAGTCAAACCTTGGCCTCGATTTTCTGAGAATCGAAGGCACGCGCGGAAAAGGCCAAGGTGATGCAGTGGCCCACCTTGAACGTGTCGTTGACGCCATCGGCCCTGTACTCTGCCATGGGCCCCAAAGGATGACAGACAGATGTCGAGTAGAAGGATGCCTTTTGCAGCGAAGACCCGTACGACATGACCCGGAACGACCGCGTGAGGGGCAGATTATCGTCGATTCGGCACGTGTCATCCGAGATTTCGAGGTTCTTGGCGCCCCCGGTGCAGTACTCACCCATGAAGGCGCGAATCTTGTACGATGATGCGCCGGATCCCAACGCCAGAAATGCCATGATCTTACTCGGATGCATGGTCGCTGAGACTGGGTGAGTATGTGAAAGTGATGTCGAAGCTGGTTGGTTGAATTGGTTGAACGGCTCAGGTATCACTGGGCACACAAAAAATGTGCGAGGCTTGGGTGGGAAAAGGTGCCCGAGAGTTCAGTCGTGAGATGCACGTCAAGTGACTGTCGAGGATCGCTTCGTGCTTGCACTTCAGTCAATTGTCATTGAAGCCCCCAATGAAAAATTTCGTCTTTTGGGCTCGAGTGATGGCTCGAGTGATGTGCGACACAGACGACAGAGTAGCTGGTCTCCGGTCTCGTCACCAGAAATGAAGGGTTTTTCGGGAAGAAGAGATAGCTGGAAAGAGGCCCTCGCGCTCGATGCCGTCAATATTGCCAAAAAGCCATTCGGCAGACGAGCCTACATGGCTAACTGACACGTTTATGTATGAGCGAGCAAGCACACTTGGAATTGGAAAAAGGCTGCACTCTCTCAAGTCGAACAAGTTTTTCTCAAATGAGTCAAGCTTGTGACATGGGACCGTACAGATAGGGTCAAGAAACCGAGTCATGCAGAGGACTGGTCTGAAAGATTCTTCATTCTTCCATCCAGCCTCATGGTAATCAGGGGAAACGTGGTAGCCAGTCATGGAAGCTTGCACGGAGGTGGGTCGGACCCGAGAGTACCTGAACATGAAAAGAGGACGATGAAGGTATTCATAAAAACGATCACGAAGGTTAAACTGAAGACGACACTGAAGGCGGGCATGGCCTACCATCCGAGCGGGAATGTGACAGGAGAGCCGGAAACCCTCAATCGCAGCCGTTCATCATCGTGCGGGCTCTGGCCTCTTTCTCCAGGAATTGGGTCCACCGAAATGACGATGCTAGAAGCGCAGCACCTCGCCGGTCCCAACCGAAAAAGCAAAAGACGTTGCGGAATGAACATTTCTCATTAATTCTCACGCTCATGGCCGACAAGACCTAGCCTGGCGATCCAGGCACATTTCCGCGCGTCCAACACGGTGGTGATTGAGCATCGGCTCAACGCTATTGTCCTTCCCTCACCCTCATCCACAGCATAGAGTGGTCTCTTGGGCAGCGCTGGTCGGCGAGAAACTATCCCAAGTCAGCAGACACGCTTCCCATGACACGAAAAGAGCCTTCGTCACTCACCCCGGAGTCAGCGTTTCCCATTGGAAGACAAAGGCGCCAAAGAAGGCGCCGAGGAAGATGCAGATGAGGATATAGCCATTGTAGTACATGGCGAGCTGCAGAACCAGTCAGCCACGGAAAAGAGAGAAGCTTTGCGTTATGAAACGTCACGGAGAAGGATGAGGCAGCGTACCAGCATCAGGATGTACCCGACAAAGAAGGCCAAGAAGTGCAAGAATGCCCGAACCGCCTGCTGGTAGATATTTGGCCGAAAGGGCGGCGCGGAGCACGCTCCGCCACCGAGCATGGCCACTCCCTCCCTGCTGCTGATGGACTCGGTCGCGGCGCCGGGAGAGGCCTTCTTGGCCGAGCCGCCGGCCCCGGCGGCGTGTTTGGCGAGGTGCTGCCGGACCAGGAACCGGTCATACTCCTTGATGGAGCGGCGCAAGAACTCGAGCACCATGGTCAGGAGGAAGACCCCGATGCAGGAGCCGGCGAACATGCCGGCCGAGGTGATTTTCCACTGGCTCGAGAGGAAGCAGGCGTCGATGGTGTTGAGGTTGAACAGCATCTGTTTTTACGCACGCGCATGCGTGTTAGACTTTTTTTTTTTTTTTTTTTTTCCCGCCAGAGAGGTT
>JMQE01001387.1:0-22354 GCA_000731825.1 Hypocrella siamensis | reverse complement strand
GGGGGGGGGGGGGGGGGGCGGTTTAGGTGCCTTGGCGGATGTGATTAGTGCATGTGAGCTCACACACGGGGGCTAAGCGACACTAGTTCAGGTCAGAGGTGGACAGAGCTTGGTGCCTCTCGCATAAGCCTCTGGAATGGTTTTCTCAGAGGTTCGGTGAAGCACATGTGGATTCTGAGCAAGTGTCCCAACAGCTCAAGTCATCCTCCCTTTGAGGGCCAGTCCGTCACAAGAGAAGGGGAGAGGGAGAGGGGCGCGAGGAAAAAAAGTTCCACCAGCATTTATCTGCGTAGTACGAAGACAAACGTTGAAACATTGCCCTCTCCATCCCACACGTCCCCGCATGAGTGACAAGCAGCACTACGAACAACTGGCCAGCCTTGTGAGGCTACTCCCTAGTTACCGTCGCCTAACGCTCGGGAACAAGCCAGCGCCTGGATACTGTACATGCTCTGGCGCACCCCTGTTTTCTTTGAATCATTCCCGACAGCAAATCAGACGACAGGGTTGACCGAATTAGCCGAGAGTCGGACAGCCAGGCGATCGAGATTTTCCATTGAACCCACAAAACCCCAGGCGCCCCCCTATGCATGCTCTCACTTGCCTCTTCCCACCGGCCTGCCTCTACATATGGGCCACAGCGATCACATATGTACGTACGTACATACATACATACTGTAGTAGGTAGCCCGCTAGCCGCCGAGTGTTTGCCCGTTCGATGTCGCAAGTGTGCCAGGCATCTGCGAGGGCCTGCTGACGTGAGAACATGACGCGAAATCCAGCCACAAGTCCCTCCCCTCGTTCGTTTCCCCGGCCCCCCCTTGTCGATCAGCGTATCATCAACGCAGGGAGTAGGCAAGCCATCTACGATTGCGAGCGGCTCAGGCTTTGGTCTGCCTCATCTTCGTATGCCTCAGCTCGAAGCGTGCTTGTACGCAGGAGTGAGTCCTCGCCGTTGTACCACGACAACATCTTGTCATGGCCACAAAGAACCCAGTAGCGCACGGCGGCGGCGAGAGCCGTCGACACGTGATACTGGTAGAAATCGCCGTACCAGTTACTCTGGCGGTAGTGCAACCACGAGAATCTCAACACTTTTTCCTCCCACTCTCGTATCGTCATCCTCCCGTGAACCAAGTCTGCAGTGCGAAGCGCGTGGAATGCTGCTTGTGTGCCGCTGAAGGCTGTGTGGGGCCGGAATAGGGACAGGGCATCACCAACCAGTAGGACCTTGCCATCCTCGAAGGCGGCCTTGGGCGAGCAAAAATCGGTAATAACTTGGATGAAAGGCCTGCGGATCTTCATCAGGACCGAGAGAAAGGGCGGGGCGAGGGGCATCTCCTGCGCCAGCCTTATGCGCTCGGCCCAGATATCTTGGCGGACGCGGCCCGCTGGCACGATGTTGGTGTGGACATGGCCATCCAGGCCGTCTTTCATAATCTCGTGCAGAGAGTCGGGCGTCTCATTGGTGTACCACAGAAAGTTGACGTACTTTTCTCCTTCGGCGAGCGATCCGTTGATGCCAGGGATGGTGTAGACTATGCAATGCTGTCGACGCATCATGTACACCGTGACGCTTCGCCTGAAGAGGAACCGGACTGCGTCAGGCAGCTCGCTCTCGGGAACCGTGCCTCTCCAGGCAATATAGCCCACGTATCGACGTTTGATACCCGGAAGGTACTTGGCCCGAACCGCCGAGTCTGGCCCATCTGCGGCGATCACCATGTCTGCCTCCATGTGGCCCTTTGCTCCAGTGCTCCGGTCCAAGACTGTCAGCACCATCTGTGGGGCCTCCTCGACTGCCTGCGCATTTCGAGCAATATCGAGAACCTGCGTGTTTGGTCTGTAAACTGCCTCTCCGTCCGTGAGCTTGACCGGGGCCGGTCTTGGGTACGTCGCAGTGACGTAGCCATCGAAATTCGAGCGCAATCGGTAGTACAAGGTATCCCAATTGGTAATGTCACGGCGGCCCTTGACGAAGATTCGAACGTTGTCGTCGTCGTCAAGAGCCTGTATGCGGAGCGACCGGTGGGAGAAATCCTCCTTCAAGCGGTCATGGCGAGCAAGATACTCAACGGCATCCAAACCGAGGCAAACTCCAGCCATGTGACTTTCCCTTTCGTCCCCCTCCTTCTCAATGACCGTCACAACATGGCCTGCCTGCTTCATTGCAACAGCATTCATCAAGGCGGACAACGACCCTCCAATCTGTGCGAGAATGCGCGTCAGCAGCGAAGGCGAAATAGAGCGCGTGCATGCAATGAGGAATTAGAGCCTAGCCGAGCCGAGCGCCATCTTACCACCGCAATTTTCAGCCGTCTCGACGTAGATTCTCCTTTGTTCATCTTGGACGGGTGGCACACCTTGTTTCCACGTCTTGGTTGTGCCTAAGAAAGAATCAATTACGAGGAGAGGCCACTGTTCGGATGCAAAGGTCAACAATTTTGATGCAATTGCCCATTTCAATCTGGTTGGACACGCTCATTTATTGACCGTCGTCACTTCTCAATTGTCAACTCAGTGAGTGTCTTGCATTACTCGAGGGGGGGGATGACATGGCTGACCCCCCCCGGGAGGGGTGTCGGAAGCTTTACAGCTGGTCGATCTTCGTCATTCATTTTGTATAGATCTGTTCGAGCGAATTTTTGAGGTACTTTTGACGGGGTTCGTAGGGGAAATTTCACACGGCACAATGTCGGCGCCGGCTCGACGAGGGTGGAAGGGATTTTCGCCCCCAAGTCTTACAGGACAAAGAATACAGGGCTGCATTAGTACCTGGGGGGTCGAGTTTCAGACCAGGATCAACTGTTGAGCCAGATGTATCCCCGAGCCGCCCCGCCATTCTCCAAGCTACAGCGATGATCGTTCGGAGCGCTGTGGTCTCTCTGCATGGATGACATGTCTCTGCCTTGTATGCCGACAAGCTGCTTTGCGGGTCAAGATGCCAACATAAATCAGGATGTCTAAACGGCCGACGCCAGACTAGAATCATCAGACTCACATTCATCTTCTGCAATCTGCCTGCTCGGGCTTCTTCAGTCTTACTCAGCACACCGCTAGGACTTTCGCCCTTGCGCGCTCTTCTCACGACACTTTCTAAGATGGCAGGCCGCTTCCCCATGAACGAGACGCCTCGCTCGGAAACCAAGGACATGATGCAGAGAGCATTGGCTGACATGCATGGCGGAGCCCCCCCCTTCCTGTGGATTGAAGAGGACGGCAGCTCTTTGCTGGGATGCTACGGGCCGCTCAGGTTCGAGTCGAAACTTCCCAAGGGCCGGAAATGGGACGTGAACAATGACTAATTTGTGGCAACACAGCTACTCTCCATCCTTTGCAGAGCAGTTTTTCGCCATGGCCAAGGCTTTGTACAAGCCTGGAACCGTGAAACCACGGAACAGGGAGCTCGCCATTCTCGGGCTCGCGTCTGTCGTGGACTTGCCGTACATCACATACTGTCATCGGAAAGTCGGTTCTAAATGCGGCTTGACGGAGGAGCAATTTCATGAAGCATTGGCAGGAGTTGCCCCTCCGGGTCTGAATGAAGAGGAGAGCATGGCATATCGGCTTGGCCGCCTCTTGACGGAGCTCAAGGGGCCGTTGGATGATGCTACATGGACCGAGGCTGTCGAAAAGTTGGGAAAGCAGGAGCTTGTAGGGATCGTCCACACCGTCGCAGGCTACCGTTGGGTTGCTTTGCTTGATCAGGTCAATGGGGAGGATCGGAGATGGGCTGGTGTTTGATGTATACAGTCAGTCATACGCAGTGCTACCTAGCAAGGACTCAAGAAACAGACTCATGCTCAAGTCGGAGTCGGTCCCATGGTCATCTCTTCTTAGCTAAAGAGTAGTTCTCAATTTGCCCGGTACCCAGTACACACAAGATTGCCCGACGCTCGACGCGGTCATACATGCATCGTTCAGAGCCCCCGCATCCAAATGAGCTTTGTATGGAAAAAAAAGACTCGAAAAAACTAATGGAAGACAAGAATATACACGACTGCCCCCCCCGTTCTACCATTTGATTCGTTCGCCCTTTTTGCTCCGCCTCACCAAAAGGGCTGACATGCTTAGCCCCCAAATCCGCCTTCACCGACAAGAAAGGCAGGTTGCGTCGAAGGATACGAGGGCGTCAGCATTTGGTCGCCGTCTTGCATTAAACCTGATGCGGGCTTTTGCTGACAGTCACAGCTCTGTCAACCCGGATACAGGAAGGCCCCTTGTTGGGATGTTGTTCGCTGCTCTCCCCGCATAATGGGACCTGTGAGGCGGAGGCTTCAGCAGCTGCGAAGGATTGCCCAAACATTCGCGGGGTTAGGTTGATGGCAGCACTGTGTCTGCCCGCAGAGACCGGTCCTTGATGTCCGGCGTCCCCACTGCTTGGTGTGGTCCAGCAGGCAAGTTTCGATCCGATGCGTTTGGGGCCGGCGTCACTCGAAGTTCGTGTATCGCGATTCTCACCCCTAATTCCGGGTGCATCTTTTTTTTTTTCGGAACTGGAAGGAGCAGAATGCGAGCTCATCTTGCTCGAAAGAATAGAAAAATACCTTCTCGTAAGGTGTCGTCCTAGCGACGACATTGCAGGGAGGCAGATGCATACCAGAGTCATGGGACCTTCGGCCGCGACCCAGAAGCTGATACGGACAAGTGAGTCTCAAGAGAGAGTTAGCTCGTTTCAATCTCCGTCGATGCAAAGGGGTCAACGTACAGGTTATGTCGGCGTTGAGCGAGTCGCCAGACCTAAGAACGGTGATCATGCGACCGAGAGACACAACAATGACGCTATCGGAAGGTCAGCCGTGCTCCGCGCCCCCCCGGGGCGACTCCTAGAAGTTCTCACCCGTAGCCCAGTGTCAAGACACTTGTCACGCCTAGCTTGCGGGACCGGGACATCTGCAGGGACCAGACTTTTGGCATCGGCAAGGCCAAAATGATCAGATCAATGCAGACGCTGGGGATGGCGCTCCCGACCCACAGCGCGCTGGTTTCACCGCAAGTCCCCGTCATCATTGGGTTCCAGCCCTTCTGTACGGGGTGACACATGAAAACCGTGCCAAGAATGATGCCCAGCAGCCAAGCGACGTTCAGAAAGTGAGCGGCGACTATAGCGTAATTAAACCACCGAGAATTCGCATGCCACGGGAAGATGCGGGATAAGAAGAGCAACGCCGAGAGCTTTGTGCAAAAAAGTCCAAAGTCATACACGAAGTAAATGACGTAAAGGAGCTTCAAAAACACCACCAGTTCTTCAGGGGCCACGTATTGGACGTGCCGTCCAAGCCCATTGAATAGCATCGCATAAGAGATACCGAACAGTCCAAAGAGGAATGGCTAATTACGTGGCATCAGCAACAGGAGCCTCAGTTCTCGGTAGCTGCCGCCTTGCTGGGGAGGACCTACTAGAGCGGCGAGGGCCGTCCAATCATCCCACCAGAAGCGACGTCCATTGCGAACACCGCTTGCCAGCTCTCTGTTGATGCTGCGTGACCAGAGACGCAAAGAAATGGCTACGACTACCGCAATGTTCATGACAATAATGAAGGCCCTGATGCCACCGGAAATGTCTTCCAGAGCCGGGGAAGCAGACAAGGAGGCCGTTTCAGACATGATGTCCAATTCAAAGAGGTTGGCTTCAGATGATGTGGTCCGGAAAAAAAAGAGCGAAGAAACAGGAAGTCTTTGTCGAGGGAAACGGCTGGTTTTGGAGAATCATGTTGACGAGGCTTCGTAAAGAGGCTTCACCGAGGAAGAGGCAGGATCGCATACGCCCGAGCTCTGCATGTGCACCTCGATTTCGTCCTTCAAACGGCAGCAGCATGCATGGTGTCTCAGCCTGATGCGATTAGACACACATGACGTCGCGCTGGGCCTCAACAGGAAAAACTCGTCCGTCTGACCTGCATGGTAGAATTTGGAAAACCTCCCCCCTCCCTCCCGGCTGACCAGCCGTGAGTCCTCGTTCGCCCGTCCATGAAAAAAAAAAAGCAAATATGCAGGCAAAGATGCTCTACGTCCTGAGGCAGTGGACTGCGGGCAATTCTCGGTAGGTATTACGTACGTGGTTCGCCACCCTGCCGTCAATCACCTAAACATATCGCGCTCATGCATCCGGTTCAAGTTCAAACAGTCGCCTTTTTCGTCAGTGGCTGCTGACATACATATCAATGTCTTGAAAATGTGCCGTTGCCTCATGTTGGCCTTTCTTTGGAGTTGGGGGCGTAAGACTGCTCCGTGGCCGGCCGGACGCATCTGTCAACACACTGACCCCCTCCCTCCCGAGATCAGACGGGGTCCTACACTTGGGGTCGTCGTCGCGATAGGACAAGACCAAGCACCTTAGAATTGAAGACATATCGGTGCTCTTACCTCCAAGACGCGGTACAGGTCACCAGTAGGCACAGAGAGTAACATCGAGGCATATATACCTGCCTCGTTTCTTTTGCCGCGAAACCGGCTGCCTTGGCGCTCAGTGAGCGCTCATGCATCATTGGGCTCTTTTCCCTACGTCATATCATAGAACAGCTGTCGCTACCATGAGAATCCTTTGCCTGCACGGAAATGGAACCAACAGCGAGGTGAGTCCTTGCCTAGGCCTCCGTATCATTCGCTAACGACTGCCGTCGCCTAGATTCTGAGATTGCAGACAGGTATGAAATACATCCAGAGTTGATAGGAAATCCGAGGCGGATTAAATCTCCCGACCTTTTCTGACCAACGACTGAGGCAGCGCCTCTCATTCACGAGTTGGAGGATGGCCACATCTTTGACTTTGTCGAGGCGGCCATGCAGGTTCCAATGTCTGACGGTGAGAAAAGTCGCCCCCAAAAGCCTGGATTTGACGTGTTGCAGTTCCTTGACCATTGGGCAGGCGTCAGCAATTTGGTTGCATCGACTGAGCAGCGCTTCTACGCATTTTACAATCCGGACGACATTCCTGCGACCATCCCTGCGGCTCTCCGCCAATTAGACGAGTACGTGGGTGTAGAGGGCCCTTTTGATGGGGTGCTGGGGTTTTCCGCCGGTGCCGTCTTGGCTGCCTTGTACTTGATCGACAGACGCCGCCAGGGGGAGCAAGTACTGTTTCAATTCGCCGTCTTCTTGTCGTCCGCCTCAAGCATGGCGGAGCTCAGCCACCTTGGGGTCCATCCGGAGACAGGCCTGATCCGCATACCGACTGCACACATTTGGGGGGTGGAGGACCATACCGCACCGAGTGGAGGGTCAGACATTGCCAAGCTTTGCGACGCATCCAACTGCGTGGTGGTGAACCATGCCGGGGGCCACGAGCTTCCTCGCGACGCTTCTCTAACAGAGGCGGTACATGGGATTCGACGCACCATTCTCCTGTCACAGAACGCAGCCGGACGCTAGTTAGCCGCTCAAGGATCAACCATGGCTGCACCGAAAAACCCGGTCAGCCACTGATTAATTCCGCAAAAGCATTGTGCCGTCATCTCAATAAAGTCTGCCGTGAGACACTGCGCTCGCTGTGAGCGAGTCACATGTGATGTATTTAAACTTCAGCCACGCCGGGTGTCGCCGGATCCAGGACACCCTTTGAGCTGCAATATGACCAGACATCGTCAACTAGACGCAGCTTTCGTAATCGCGCCGCCAAAGCAATAAGTCCCGACTACCTTTTTACAACCCCCCGGCGGTCCATCCTTCCTGCAAAGCAAACGAAGCTTGCCGTAGTACTGTTTCCCCCGTCAGCCCATGCATGGTCACACGAAGCTTTACACTGTGAATTCACGATAATGACGGGACAAGTTTCGATGGACAGCAACAATGTCCCGCCCCAGAGTGGTGAAGCTCATTCTCCCATGAGTTGGTCTATTGCTCAAGACGCAGAGGTCGATGGCATCAACAGTCACGACATTGCCGTTTGCGGACTGTCATTCAAATTCCCCCAGGACGCAACCGATACTGAAGCATTCTGGAAAATGATGACCGAAAGAAGATGCGCCATGACTGACTTTCCTGATGACCGAGTCAACATCAAGGGTTTTCATGACGAAAAGCACAGGATCAATACTGTATGTTGCCTGTGCCATTGCTACTTTTCATCCTCTACTGTGTCGTGCTAAGCACAGGCCCAGATGCCTACAAAAGGAGGCCATTTTCTTGCCGGAGATCTCGCCGAGTTCGATGCCAATTTTTTCTCCATAGCCCCTAATGAGGCATCCTCCATGGACCCAATGCAAAGATGGCTCCTTGAGGCAGCGTACAGAGCCCTGGAAAACGGTTCGTCAGGAGAAGCACACATCATTTATGGGAAATGGAAAGCAGGAGGAAAAGGAAAAGAATGAAAGAAGCTGACGTCGTCTCTTCCACAAAATAGCGGGAATCTCCATGGAGAGCATCGGTGGTTCTGCCACGGGAGTCTACTGCGGATCCTTCAGTATGGACTATATGCTTCATCTCATTAGAGATGCTGAGAATCCTCCACCCCATGCAGCCCTGGGGTTCGGATCAAGTATGCTCGCGAATCGAATCAGCTGGTTCTTTAATCTTCAAGGTCCGAGCATGGCCATCGACTCGGCTTGTTCCAGCTCTGCCATGGCCCTAGATACTGCGTGCGTGGCGTTGAGACGTGGTGATTGTTCCACGGTAAGAAGCCTAACGCTTGAAACAACCATTCCAAATGCCATGACTCTCGTCAATCAATCAGGACCGATTCATCTAACAGTCACCAGGCTTTAGTCGCCGGATCAAATCTGGCCAGCGCCCCTGAGCCGTACGTCTGGATGTCAAATGTTAATTTCCTGTCTCCGGACAGTGTTTGCCACTCTTTCGACCATCGAGCAAACGGCTATGCTCGAGGTGAGGGCGTTGCAGTGATCGTGCTCAAGAGGGTAGCAGATGCCCTTCGAGACGGAAACACGCTTCGCGCTATCATTCGATCAACCGCCTCGAACGAGGATGGGCGAACGCCTGGAATCACACAACCAAGCCGCTCTGCACAAGAGGCCCTGATTCGGGCAACTTACGAGAAGGCGGGACTGTCCTTGAAATACACCCGATTCTTTGAGGCTCACGGCACGGGCACGCCTGCTGGTGATCCTCGTGAGGCGCAGGCAATTGGCAATGCGTTCCTCCATCACCGGTCACGCGGTGATCCGCTTTACGTGTGAGAATTCATACTCTGTTGTTCGAAGACCAACAAAGTTCGCTGACCCTCGAGATGTACAGAGGCGCAGTCAAGTCAAACATAGGGCACTTAGAAGGAGCAAGCGGTCTCGCTGGACTCATCAAAGCTCTTCTCGCGCTAGAGAAAGGCGTGATACCGCCAAACACAAACTTTGAAAAGGTCAACCCTAAGATCGACACAGACTTCTTGAATATCGAGGTAAGCAAATTGTCATACATGTACCAGAAGAAAACCAGGCACAAACAAAATTCGTGCTTCAACAAGATTCGCGCTCCAATTGCCGCGCACAGGGAAGCACATGTAATGAGTGGTGTCCACGTCCATGTCTTGAAGTTGATCTTCGAACTAGTTTCCACAAACCTGCGTCCCTTGGCCCTCCCTCGGCCTGCGCAGGGCATCGGTCAACTCTTTCGGATATGGAGGGTCCAACTCACATGTCGTGCTGGACGATGCGTACAATTACCTGCGCCTACGCGGGCTCGCGGGGAGGCACTGTACTGTCGCCTCGCCCCAGCTTCCCGCTGCCGAATCGCCTCCGACGCCTTCCAGGACACCTCCTTCGGACAAAGTAGACGTGCCAAGAATATTGGTATGGTCGACAGCAGATGAGAATGGCATGCGCAGAATCGTTGACCAGTATGCCTCCACTGACAATCCGGTTTCGCTGATACGAGGTTGTTCTGGCGACGGCGATGCACTCGCGGACCTGGCTTTCACGCTGGACTCGCATCGAAGCCACCTTCAGTGGAGGTCTTTTGCCGTGCTCAGTTCAGTGGCAGACGTCAGAAACCTGTCTTCGCTCGCTTCTGCACCCGTTGCGATCCATGCCGAGCCGCCTCGTATCGGATTCGTTTTCAGCGGGCAAGGTGCCCAATGGCGGGGCATGGGGAAAGAACTTGTCCTCTACGATAGCTTCAGAGAAGAACTGAGGTGCGCCGACCAATATCTGCGAGGCCTCGGCTGCATCTGGTCTGTCCTTGGTAAGTGCAGCCGTCACGTCATGGCCCAAGGCCGAACGAGGTCCCTCCGCTTGGGAAATTTTTCGCATTACCGAATACTGACTTGGAAGGAACGGCAGATGAGTTCATGTGTGATGGAGCCATCTCTGACATCGACGCCCCCGAGCTGAGTCAGCCTCTTTGTACCATCTTGCAAGTCGCCATAGTGAACCTGCTCGAGCGTTTCGGGATCCAACCCTCGGCTGTGGTTGGGCATTCGTCTGGCGAAATCGCCGCCGCATACGCTGGTGGCTACATCAGCCGCGAGTCAGCCTGGCGGCTGGCCTACTTCAGGGGTGTCTGCTCGGGAAAGCTCGCGAATCCTCCCGACCTGACAAATCACGGTGCAATGATGTCGGTCGGGCTTGCTGAACAGAGTTTCCTCGACCTGCTCGCGACAATGCCACAAAGCAGTGCTACACACCGTGTGTCGATCGCGTGCATCAACAGTCCAAACAACATCACACTCTCTGGACCAGAGGACTGTGTCGACCTTGTCAAGGCCATTCTCGACGAAAAAAATGTGCCAACTAGGAAACTTCGAGTCAAAGTGGCATATCACTCACCGCAAATGGAAGCGGTACTCCCAGTCTACATGTCTTGCGTCGGGTCGTTGGATGGTCCGATCAAGAGCAATCACGACGCTGCCATCCCTTTAGTGTCCAGCCTCACGGGCAGGGTGATTTATGGCCCGGACGAGCTCAAGAAAGTATCGTACTGGGCGTGCAACATGAAATGCCCCGTCCAGTTCAGCCAGGCTGTCTCGAAAATGTGTCTGCAGGATCCTCGGCTTGTGGAGAGGAAAATTGACTTGAGTCACCGGTTTGTCCCGGCCGTGGATCACCTTGTCGAAATTGGGCCGCATGCCACGCTGCAGGCTCCAATCAGGGATATTCTACGAGCTATTCCGCGAGCAGGAAAGGTTATGTACAGTCCAACTCTCCGCAGACAGCAGAAAGCGCTCGACACGATGCTCGGTATGGTCGGCGAATTACATTGCATGGGGCTTCCGCTCAAGCTCAGGCTTGTCAACGAACCCTGGGATTGTGGTTCGGTTTGCAGAAATCTGCTCACCTCGCTCCCAGAGTATCCATTTGATCATTCTCAGCGATACTGGCACGACAGTCGAACCAGCCGCAACTACAGGCAGAGGCCACAACTACCTTCTGAAATTCATGGGGTCCGCTCCCGAGACTGGAATGCGTCTGACGCTCGTTGGACACAAGTTATACGGACTGCTGACGCGCCGTGGATAGAGGATCACGTCGTCGACGGCCTCACATTATATCCAGCAGCAGGCATGCTGGTTATGGCTGTAGAAGCCGCCGCAGAGTTGACTCGGGAAGCTGGTGTCGCTCCGGACGGCTTCACTTTTCGGAACGTGCACTTCGAGGGGCCAATAGAAATTTCTAGCTCCGGGAGTGGAACAGAAGTACAGGTCTGCTTACGCAGAGATGGTCCTGGATCCTGGGATGGACTAGCGTACCAGTTTCACATACGGACGTTTACCGGCAATGATTGGCTCGACAATTGCAGAGGCTCTGTCACCGTCGAAACGTCAGAGGATTTGGACGAATGGCAGATGTCGCAGAAAGCGTCTCAACAGAGAGCATGTGCAGATGCAATGAGTCATTTGATTAATGCATGCCAAGAAGATGTCGTCACGCATGACATGTATCGGTTTCTCCGGGATGCGGGCTACAAATATGGCAAAGCATTCCAACGTTCGCAGGGGCAGCGAATCAACAGGTCAGCGGGACACGCGACAGCACAGACAAACCTGCACTCGTCTCGCTCATCTCCAGAGCGAGTACACGTGATTCATCCGGCTTCTCTTGATGCCATACTTCATCTTTGCTTCACAGCCCTCAGCCATGGAGGCCAGCAGCCCATTAACACGAGTGTGCCGTCTCGCGTTGGTTGCCTGTGGCTGTCAAGCCAGGAACTGAACTCGCCCGGGACTGGTATGGTCACGTCATTCTCGAATGTTTCTTCAACATCAGGTCGTGGCTTCACATGTTCTGGCGGCGCGTTGTCTCTTGGCGATGGCACAGAGGGGGGCTTGTTCATGTTATTCCATGATTTTGAGCTCACCAATGTGACTTCAACCACAAATCCACTTGATCGCGCTGGCACAACAAATCTTTGTATGAACGTCGATCAAAAAGTATCTGTGGGCAAACTGGACCACACAGAGCTATTCCACTATCTGGAGAGCATGCATCGTCCACAGGAGGATCAGGGCGGCTTCTACGAGGACCTGGGACTTCTCATCAAAGAGTCCCTCGATAGGATGATTGCATGTATTGACCCCAACGATTTCGGCAGTGGAGAAGCCTGGAGAAGTCGCTACTGGCATTGGGCTCAGTATCATCTCTCCAGAGGTCGTCTGCAAGGGCTGCCATCCCGTCCCGAGAGTATCGGGGCATTATGTGAACGTCTCGGGTCTGTCAACCGGGTTGGGCGCCTGTATGTAGAGGTTGCCTTGAATCTCGTCGAGCTGTTCCAGGGAGTTGTCACCCCACTGGACCTGTTGATGCAAACAGGGCTTCTCAGGGACTATTACGAAGAGCTCACGACTCTCAGATGTATGCGACAGACACAGACGCTGGTCGATCTCCTCGCACACGAGAATCCCGGGATGAAGATTCTCGAGGTTGGTGGAGGGACGGCCGCAGCTACCCGCCAACTGATTCAAGCACTTTGCATGCATCATCACAGCCCAGAGATGTCTCAGTGTACTCTCCGGTGCAGTGAATACTGCTTCACCGATGTATCATCCGCATTTCTCGAAAAAGCCCGAGACGAATTCTTGCCGTACAAGTCTCAAATGCGTTTTGAATTGCTCGACATTGAGCATGACTTTGAGGAGCAGGGTTTCGGTCAAGGGGTGTATGATCTCGTCGTGGCCGACGCCGTTTTGCACATTACATCAGACCTTGAACGGACGTTCAAAAGGGTGCGTAAATGTATGAAGCCAGGCGCGCGACTCATTTTGTCCGAGTTTCTCAAGCCCGACGGCTGGACTTTGGGATTCGTCTTCGGTTTATTTCCTGGTTGGTGGGTTGGCGGCGAGGAAGACCGCCCGCTCTCGCCCTTGATGACTGCCAACGAATGGGACACCATCTTGAAATCCAATGGATTCTCTGGCGCTGAAATGGTTTTCAAGGATTTTGACGGACCAGGGCATCATCTTGGCTGCATCGTCTCGACTGCTGTCGCGACAGAAACATTGACTTCTGGGACCAATCTGTTTCCATGTGAACGCGGCAGCATCATTATATCCAATGAGGCTGCCACTGATCAGAGAGAATTTGCAAACTGTCTTGCTGACAGCTTGAACAGATTCTCCGGCACAAATTTCCTGGTGACTGATCTCGACACAGCATGTGCGCCAAGCAAAGATGCCCATGCAGCCTTTTGCATTGTACTCATCGAATATGGACCGCCTTTCCTCGGCTCTCTTGACGAAAAATCATGGAAACGTCTGCAAGCGCTTTTCAGGGAGAATTCCCGTATACTCTGGGTGTCAGCCGGAGCAGGTCATATACCTTTGCCAGAGTATGGGCTGCTCGATGGCCTGGCCCGAACCCTACGATCCGAGAATTACAGCTTGCACCTTGTGACCGTTGCTCTTGATCCTGCTAATGATGATGTTGAAGCCAAGGTCGTCCATCTGAGGCGAATTGTGAGCGACATGCAACGCAGGCGACAGTCTGAAAGCTACGAGCAGGAGTATACCGAAATCGACGGTCGTCTGTGTACTCGTCGCCTCGTCGAGGCAAGTCATCTTAAGCGAGCCTTGGCAGAAGATACAACACGCCACCACACCGTCTCTGCTGCCCCGGCTCAGACTGAGATCGGAACCACGCCATCACGGGCAGGAATCGACAGTGTCCCTTTTTACGTCCAAGCGCTACCGCTTTCAACCGGGACGGACGAAGACACAGTGCAAATCATGGTCAAGGCGGTTTCCCTGGCAGCCCAACACATGACCTCCGCCGACGCAGCCATGCTCGGGAGCTGGAGCTGCTGTGCGGGCGTTGTTGTGCATGCTCTTCCTCGTTTTGGCTTGACGCCAAGACAACGGGTTTTCGTTGCGCGGTCTGGGCCTTTGGGCTCCGCGCTACAAGTCTCGCCTCTCGAGGTCGTTCCGCTTCAAGATGATACTACCATGGAAGAAGCTTGCCAGCGTTTTCCTCCCCTTTTAACGGCTTACCAGGCACTATTGGAGATTGGCAAGGTCTGTGCCAGTGACAATGTCCTGGTCTATGGCGGGTGTAGCGCATTGGGCCAATCCGCGTTGGCGCTGCTTAAGGTGGAAGGTGTCCAGAATGTCTGGACGACGGCCAGAGAGAGAAAAGAATGTGATTGGATCGCCAAAAACATTGGTATTCCACAGAATCGTATTTTTCCCTCTTCACGCTCGACCAGCGTGTTCTTGTCTCTGCCGGGAATGAGACAATTTGATATCGTACTGGCACCCTACGGAGAAGCTGCCCCAGGAGCTCAATTGGCCGAAGCAGTTAAGCCCGGTGGAAGGCTCATCTTGCTCAGGGAAGACTCGGGGGTACTAATGGGAGGGCCAATACAGGTTCAACATGTGCCACCAAGCGCCCGCGTTTCTCTCGTCGAGGCGAATTGCAGCCTAGCGACAAGGGAGTCGCTGGAATACGTGGCAGCGTTTCCCCTCCTCTCACGGCTTCAAAGCGACGCTAAAAAACTCGCACAGGTGTACCCGGCATCCCAGATGCCAAACACCGTGAGATCACTGCGTGACACGGGGGAAGATGAGATCAACAGATCCGACGATAATAATGTAGGTCCATTCTACTTCCTGACGCCTTGATGACCCTGACCCTGACATTCACAAGATCGAGGCCACGACAATTCGCGACAGCACCATGGATCCAAATGCGACGTACCTCATCGCGGGAGGCCTTGGGGGCCTAGGGCGCTCAATAGCCCGGTGGCTCGTGGCGCGTGGTGCCCAGTTTTTGATACTGCTCTCCAGATCAGGACCCCAGACACCAGAGGCTCATGAGCTGGCTCGAGAATTCAGAGAGACAGGCGTGAGATGCGAAATGCCACCCTGCAACATTGCTGACGTAGAGTCCCTCGAATCTGCCCTTTCAAATTGTGCTGAGACCATGCCTCCAATCAAAGGCTGTATCCAAGCAGCCATGGTCATGGCTGTAAGTTCTGATCCGCCCTTTCAAGAAACCCCTTTTGATCATTTTATTCCCCCGCTGCTAACTGCGTCACTCAGGAGCATTTGACTCAGGATTTGCCCTTCTCCGACTGGAGCAAGTGTATCCGCCCCAAGCTTCACGGATCATGGAACCTCCATTCCGAGCTCCCGTCGAACCTGGACTTCTTCATCCTCTTGTCGTCTGTCATGGGCGTGCTGGGAACCGGCTCACTCGCAGCTTACAACGCAGGAAACACATACCAAGACTCTCTGGCGCGCCACCGTATCGCGCTCGGCCAGCGGGCAATCTCACTCGATCTCGGCGGAATTGTGGACGAGGGGTATTTGGTTTCGAACCAAGACTACAATACTGGGCGCCGGCGGGTCCTGCAGGCTGACAAGTACGAGCCGATTCGAATGAGGGACGTCCTCCAGCTGCTGGATGTTCTCTGCGACACTCGAACAAGCTTTGCTCGCGATCCGTTGCAGTGCCAAGCCATCGTCGGCATTCGCCCTGCCTCAGAATGGGGGCCCTTGGATGAAATTCCGTTGGTCTTGCGCCAGCCATTCTGGGGTCACATGTACCATATCCCGTCGCTGTCCAACCCGAATGGTCAAGATCGTGCGTCGGATGCAAGGCCTGGAAAAGACGTGGGAAACGTGATGAGTGCGCTCATGGGATCCAAGTCACCCGTTGAAGCAATCGAAATCATTACAGAGGCATTAGCCCTGCGCTTTGCGGCTTTGCTTGGAATCTCTGAAGAGCGTCTGGATCCTCACAAGCCCATGCACTCGTATGGGCTTGATTCCCTGTCGGCCGTTGAGGTTCGCAATTGGATCGGTCAAACCTTCAAGGTCGAAGTACCAGTCTTTACAATCCTGGGAGGAGCCACATTCTCAAGCATCGCCACCACTGTCACCAACAGTCCCGAACTGAGGCAGACTCTCGCACAGCGTCCAGAGGGTCAGTGAGCTTTCATACTGAGTCAATGCTCCGTCAGCACCGAAGATGTTGCAAACGTTGTATTTGATTTGATCATGGACGGAATAGGCTCGGGTGCGTGTGGTCATTGTTGCACGTGAACTGTTCAATCCTGCAAATACAGTGATCGGCTTGACGCCTTCTCGGTTTTGACGCACAGATATCTTATCTGGTAGTTTTGCATTCTCTAGTTGAAGCGGATGACGCATCAATCGACGCGAAGCGTTTTCCCCTGCTGGTTGCTGTCTGCAGCGCGTGAATGACAAACCAATCTAAAAGGAAAAAAAAACGGGAAAAAGAAACTTCCAAGAAGACAGTCATGACTTGGCACCGGTCTGTCGCCATCCGCTGCCCCAAATACCCACGGTCTACTTCCAAATGACAATGTTCAATGTCAGCGCCCATGCATTCCATGAACAGAGGTGCTCCACAGAGTGCCCAAACAGAGGAATTGAACTTTAGAGTCAAGCATCTCCATTCATTCCAGCCATCTATAGTTCGTCACTATCGTCTCTTCCAGCCTCCTCATCCTCCTCATCCTCCACGACCACAAAGTCCCTAACAGTGACGTTTCCTGCCACAACCCTCTCCCAAACCTCGGGTGTACATGTTTGCGGAATCAGAACATAGCACTCGGGTTTGGGGCGTTCCGGTGGCGCCTGCTTGACGTGCCAAGTGCTGGCAGGGCCCATTGTCGCAAACTCGTCATGGACACACACTTGACCAGTAGGAATGTCGTAATTGAACATTGCGCGCATGAAAATGGCATAAGCCGCTTCCGGTTGGTGTGCAGGAACCTCGTGTCCTGACTGAAAGACGCGGGTGAAGCTGAAATTTCCAAACTGGCGAGTCAGGCCTCCTATGCCCTTCGCAGCAGTCACTAGCTCGGCGTAGCCAGCGTCTCGAAAGTCCTTTATACGTGAGTAAGGAACAGCCAGAGACGACATTTCACCACTAATCCAATTACACGCAAAGTCTCGGTCGCCGTTCATAAGGTGTACTTTGACGCCAGAATCGAGGAGGTAGCCAACCGCATCTAGGAAACCGCCGTGGACCTCGTCCAAGGTGCTCAAAAAAGTCCTATCGACGAGGTCAGAGCCCCAGGTGAAGTTCACAGGGCTTCCAATGGCGCCGAGGACGTTTTCGTTTGTGAGATAACCATGGAGGTAGGAAGGTGGAAAGGGGACGTGCTTGGGATTGGTAATGTCGAATCTGGCATAGTCGGCGTCTTTAAAAACCTTTTCCGCTGACTCGAAACAAAGCTCGTCCAAGCCTCGGCAAAGATGGTCGGGCAGTTCCGAGGCTGCGTTCACGGTGTTTTTATCAAGGCCAGCGAGCTCTTTCTGGCATTGGATGATCTGGTCTCGACAGCCGCCGGGGCGAGTAAAGTTGTGCATGAGCTCGCCAAAAACGGTCTCGTTGAAGATCTGGATACCATAGGTCTTTGGCATGTTAGCATACGTCTCACGCTGGAATATGAGTTCACGTACATTGTTGTATGGGAAGATAATGTTGGCCTCTTCCTGGATAACTGCATCGAAATAGCCATTGACAATGCCCAGAGTATCAAGGTGGAGGAAATGGGCATGCTCGTCGAGGGTGCCGTTGAGGATTCTCTCATTTTGCTGTTGGAAGAAGCGTAGGAATCCGGGCCCATAATGGCCCCCATAGCTCTCGGTCCATAAGCTGACAAGATCGTTTGCTGGCTTGTAATGAGGAAATTCGGTGAAGAAGACTTGTGCGAAATGCCATAGGGCATGGGCGGCCTGCTCGGTGCTATTGACTGTATGTGCCGGCTTTTGAGTCGAGATGGTGCCCACCTGGGTTGTGAGATTGACCTGGGGGTGAATCACTTGGGAGAAGTTCGTTGGAACAATTTCGGTATCTTGGTCCAGCTTCGTATATATTGTAACGTTGGTAGGGATATCATACGAGAAGCCGACTTGATTCGGCTGGTCGATATAAATCATATTAACATGATTATTCCAGCTCCAATGATTATATACTGTAGATCTGGAGTCATTATTGACAAAGCAAGGTCCGTTCTCTTGTAGCAGACCTAATATGGAGGAACCGCCAGGTCCGCCATTAAGCCAGATGGCAAGAGGCGCATTGTGAGGATCATGACGTGCTTCAAAAAACCAGAAAAATCTAGAAACGTGAGCTGGAGTGGCAATTGTCAAGACGGCGGTGAAAAGAGGCTTACGTGTTGAGAGGGTATGTGATCTTCTTGCCCAAGACGTCATCGAAATAGCCTGATGGCATTCCAATGTACCCGGCGTACGATTTGACGCCAGCGGTTGTTTCGCAAAGTCCGGGCTGGCAGGGGCTGAATGAGTACGTATTCCTACTTCCTTTTTTTTCTCTCTTTCTTCTTGCTTCTTTTCCTTCCTCTATTGCGACTTACCTCTTTGAATGAAATGGTGACATTTTCATGGAATCTGGACTTGATGGTTTTGATCCCTTCTTGAACGGGTGGAAATTGAGCGACGCCCAGCGTTGCGAGACTGGCAAACAGCAATATCATGGGCGAATTGCGATGCATCTTGCTGCGATCTGAGAGTGAGGAGCATGGATAAAGAGGAGAAGAGAAACAGCATACGGCAAGGAAGTCAATGAGACGCGGCATTCTTTATTCTGGCTCCTGGCCGTCAGACACGTGACCGGAAGCTCGATATGCATGCAGATTTGGAGTCTCATTCTCTGAAATCGAGGTGGGTGTTGAGGGGCTGTGTCGGGCCGATGATTGGTCCAGATGTGACAATCGTGCATGCGATATGCGATGCAATCTCGCTGGAGTTGAGCCATTTACGGATGATGGATTGGTGAAGTGTGGCTGGGTGCTGTGGCTACCGTGCTGGAGGACGGGGCGGCCAGGGTCACATGGTCGCAGTCAAGAATCGCCTCGTCGTCGTGTGCCGTGATGACACGAGTTTCATTGAGAAGAGTCAGGTGTTTTTGCCGGCATTGGGCTTCCAAGGAAGTCTTGATGACTCCTATGGATTGCTTTGCGTCTGGCGGGTGGTTGGTTCTCTGACAATGCAAAATGGGTGCGCCAGCCAAGTCGAAGGCGGGTAGGGTAACCTCACCTTTTTCCCCTCACCTTTTGCCCTGCACAATGCACTGGCCGCCCTACGTACAATGGGATGACAGATCTTTTTGCTCACTTCAAAGTAGCGGCAGGGGGGGGGGGTCAGAATTCCTAGGCCCCTATCACGTGCCCCTTCCCGGGCCGCTACTTCGAAGTGGGCAAAAAGATCTGTCATGACACTGTATGTATATACCTAGGTATGTATGTAGGTATGTATTTGCAGCAGCTACTTTAGATGAAATGGACGAGCGGGACTGGACTGACGGCAACTACGAATGGCCTGACTTATTGTCATAACGAGAAGTAGGCGATCGTTGTGTAGATGGTGGCACGTCCGATCAATCGAGCAAGCTACGTTACTGCTGCGAATGGCTTACTATAGTGGGTCCCAGGTAATTCCGAGTTTCTTTACGTGGTGAGCCCATACGGAAAAAAAATCAGAATTACCTGGAGGTACTATAACTTCCAGCCAGGTGATCTGACAGATGCGGGTGCATCAACCAGCCAGCCGTTGTTGGTGACTGCGACCGTCCTCAGGTTCGGGGGCCCTGAAGATGCACAGTCCCATGCGACACCATGGCCCGTACAACACCATTTCCGTGTACCCACAGTTACGTGTAGGGCTATTTAGGCCGTGCAGCGTCAGCACGACACAATTCCTCCACTTGACCGTCACTGACACTGACGTGGGCCTTTTGTGGCGCGGCGGCAAGCCTTCTGGTGCGTTCGCCAGCCGCTCTGATGGCGCCGACGACATGACAAACGAAGGTGGGCGGGCGGATGAAGCAAGTCGGAATGCTTTCCGGTGACGCAAATATCCACGCCAAACGCCAAGCGCCGCGTCAGCGTCCGACTGGCAAAAGGCAGAGAGGTAGAGCTCTACGCCAGGCTGCCGATCTGCCGAGACTCCACGCCACGCAGCGCCAACAATATTGTAGCAACACTATTGAAGCAGCGACTTGTCGTGCTTATCCGCACAAAACAGGGCTGCTGCTGCTGCTAGTCGACGGCCGCATATGAGCCATGGAAGCTTATGGACGACGCACGTCGAGGTCAAGCCATAATCTTGCAGCATAGTACGTGGCATTTTATCAATTCAGAACTACTGGACGGCATCCCAGTTTTTTTTCCCTTTCTTTTTTTTTTTCTTTTTTTTTTTTTAAAAAAGATTTTGTCTCATTTTCCAACGCTAGGCGACAGCCGCCCTTCCAACCCGCATCCTGCAGCTTACTCGGAGAATCGCGGCTGGAGGGATGCGATGAGACGCCGTGGTGTGAGAAGTGATGGAGGAGATATATTGGGTGCCCTGCTCAGCAGGCCTACGTTTGAGGGTCATCAAGTGCATTTGTCGCTGGGGGACGAGTTTACCCTTCCTCTCCCTTTGGACAAGTCCCCACGAGCGCTGACCCAATTCGAGCCGGCTTGATGGCGCACTCGTCTCCTCACATGCCGTTGCGGAAGCTGAAAGATTCATGCGACTCGTGCGCCTTGTCCAAGCTGCGATGCGACAAACAAAAGCCTACGTGTGCCCGCTGCGTGGCACTAGAGCAGCCATGCTCGTACAGTCCCGCGCGCCGGTCGGGACGACCGCATCGCGTGCGGCCGGGAGCGAGTGCGAGGTATCAAGAGCAGCCTCTTGACAGCGGTGATTCGAGCGAGAGGAATCATCGACATCAGCATCAGCATCATCACCATCACCATCATCATCATCAGCAGCAGCAGCAGCAGCAGCAGCAGCAGCAACATCAGCATCCAGCCATGCTGGAAACGGCACTGCCCCGCAGGGGACATGTCAGCGGGGAGGAGGGGGGTCCCCTCCTCGAGGACTGCGCGCAGACGGCACTCGACGTCCTGAACCGGCTCGACGAGGCCAGAATGAGCGTGGACCGTGGAAACCTGAGCCCAGTCATACTGGACGCATGCCAGCAGCTGCTCAGGATCCTCGTCTGTCCCTGCTCCGACCAGCTAGGCATGGCCTTCCTTGTGGCCTCGTGTTGCCTTTCGCTGTTAGACTCGATACGTCTGCAGGCCGATTGCCAAGGCGGCATCGAGAGCTCTCCCACGCCGCCGACCGACCCAACTGCCATCTCTGCCGTGGTGGATCAGGGCATGCAGCCGCCACCGCCGCCATCGTCGTGGCATCATGCAACCGTCGGCGGCGAGCAGTGCGGGCTCGATGACCTGGCCAAGATTGCCAAAGTCGTCTTGCACTTCACCGAGAGATACCGCCAACAGCCTCAGGCCGGAGCCGCCTGGGCACAGACGACCAGACTGGTGGCCCACATCAGCGCGCAGGTCAGACACAGGTTGCAGCTTGTCAGCCAAGAAGCCGCCAGAAGTTTAGTAGCTGGCGGTTCATTCAAGCTGCCGAGTGCCTAGGCAGAGCCGCCGTCGGGCGGCTGATGAACTAGTGCCACTCCCTTCAGCCACTCGCGTTCCTCGCCCAAGGTGCATGGGAGTGACAATGATTTTGTTTACGTATTTTAATTTATTCTAGCGTTTTGTAGCGAAAATGAGACAGATTATCCGTCTTCACCTGGCAGGCGCAAAAAAAAAGCCCCCAATGCATGACACCTTCGCATGATGGAAGGCATGGGGTCACCAAATGACGGTTTTTTTGGGGGGGGGGGCATCAGTGGTGACTTGTTTTATGCATTTGCAACGCGTCTCGGCAGTGCTCTATTCAACACCGGGCAATGCTTTGCCATTGACGTATCGTGGAAATCCCGAAAGGCTCAACCAGAGCTCACCTGTCCCTGGCGGGCCGCCCGCAATCTCCTTCTTGCGAGCTACGAGCTCCTCGACGTCCCAGGTGGCAAACACCAGCTTTCCCTTGAGGAACTCGGCTTGCGACGATGCGACCCACACGAGAAAGTCGGACGGTAACGAGACTGGGCAGAGAAGGGTCAGTTCAGAGGTTCAACCAGCAAAAGAAAAGGGG
>JMQE01001386.1:0-22360 GCA_000731825.1 Hypocrella siamensis | reverse complement strand
GGGCGGGTGGAGGTTAGTATTTAGATGGCTGTTTTATTAGAGAGAGAGGGGAGAGAGAGGGAGAGAGAGAGAGGGAGAGAGAGAGAGGGAGAGAGAGAGAGAGAGAGAGAGAGAGAGAGAGAGAGAGAGAGAAATTAAAGAAGAAAAAAGTGTGTTAGATGCGGGGTCAGTTGAAGAGAGAAACATGTCATGTTGATGAGAAAAAAAAAGGGGGAATACACTGGAGAGTTGAGGAAAATGAGGAGGGAATAAGTACGCATATCTTTCCGTAGAGGATCGCAGTGAGTGAGGTCTTTGAGACTCGCGAGGACGGGCGACAGCCACGCGAGGGCCGCGAGCCGACGGAGCATTTTCTCTTTTTTTCTCCTCCTTTTTTTCTTCTTAAATGTGGCTTTGGTCTTCTTTGAAGATGGCTTTCGTTATCGTTTTCTAAAGATGGCTTTTTTGTTCTAAAGATGGCTTTTGGTTTCTAAAGATGGCCTTGAATTGCTTCAAAGATGACTTTAGCTTTCTTCAAAGGTGGCTTTGGATTACAGTGTAGAGATGGATGGCTAATGACTGCGAGAGAAAACTTGAGGTCGGAAACTTTTTAAATGGTTGTCTCTCACAGGGGCAAAAACACAATGGAGCGAAAGAAACGCCATTCAACTCTTCCCATGTTGCTCGTCTGGTTACATTTGGCCGAGATGAGCAATTTTTCTCCATGGCGGTGATTCTCACGGCATATTCCCCCCCCCCGGGGCACACAAAGGGCATTTCTGTTCGTGGGACGGACCGCGGTGTGCTGTACTTGTTCCTGTACCTGACTTTGACGGAGGCCTGGTGTGTGCAGACGCGAGGGTCGGTGAAGAGATCGGGATGCCGGCATACGGCTGGCTGGATTGCTCACTCAAGGCGAGGCAGTCTTCTCATCTTGACTTCATGTTTGGATGGGATTTCCTGTTTCACCTAGGCGGTTTCTGTTGCAGGCTCTTTTTTAAAACTTGGGAGGGAAATATTTATGAGCAGCAAACGGCCACTTGGCATGGTAAGACGCGTTCGTGCCTGTGCCTGTCCCTGTGCCTCATTTGTGCGTCTGTTTCATCGGGTCGCGCACAACTCAAACATGACCAAAAGTAAATCATTGACTGACTCCCTCTACATACAAAAGGAGACAAGAGGGCCGCTCAGGCAGGCCGCTGACGCCGTCATCAGCACGTATCCAGCATGTCGGACAAGGCGTCCTTCTCATCATCCGTAACCGTCAAGTCGTAGTGGCTCTTGACCTGGATCCAGCTCTTGGAATAGGTGCACCAAAAGGACTGCAGGCTGGGCATCCACTCATCGGGGCTCTTGTCGCCCTTGGCGCGGTTCGAATGGGCAGACACGGCCCAGAGTTGAGGACGTGTCACGTCATTGGCAAAGGCCTTGCGCTGCGCCGTGGTCCAATCCGAGGCACCGGACTAGAAGAGATGACGACAATAACGGGATCAGAGAGAACACGGGCAACGCTTATGGAGGACACGAGGGAGGGAGAGGGGGAAAGAAAAAGAGCAAACCCACCATCCAGGCATTCTTCAAGGGCACCAGGTGATCAATGTCGAGCTCGCTGGCGTCATCAAACTCGACTCCGTCGTAGGGCGAGACCCAGTCTCCCGACTCGGCGACACAGGCGCTGTTGGTGGTGACGTCGCTGCCGTCTCGCTTGATGACAAACTCGCTGTAAAGAACAAAGGATGACGAGCATGAGTGTGTGAGCGGCAGAGAGCAGATGTGACCAAGCATCATGACGGTTGTTTGCATTTCCTCATTTTTTTCCTCATTTTTTTCCCCATTCCTTGATTCCTTCTTTATGTGCTCTTCTTACCGCGTGTTGCAATTTCCCTCAATCGTCTCCCAGGTGGGAAACTTGGACCGAGAGTAGCCAGTTCCGCTGCCGGAATCACTGACTTCGAGCCCGTTGAGCAAAGTCCTCGCTGTCGAGGAGCCGGGGACGCCCGGCTAGAAAAAAAAAAAACAATGTGTCAGAGCGTGACACGAACACCTCGCCAGAGACACCACAAACGGCCTGAATCGTGCTACATATGCCAAGGGAAATCAATAGAGAGGAATGGAAATCATGCTCACAGCCATCGGAACAGGCACTGCCAAGATGCCCGACACGGCGGACAAAACAAAGACACCCGTAAAGAACTTCATGTTGGAGAGGGAAGAACCAAATTCGCTCACGAATAGTGCTTCAGGTGTATGAAACACGAGACGAGGAGACCAAGAGAGATATAACAAGGGATCAAGAACCACTTCCATTTAATACTCTCTCTCGATCGATCGACACGCTGCGACGGCGCAATCAAGTGTGACAGGTCCAAGGAGAACAATAGTCATGCGGCCATCGGGCCACATCTCATGCACAGGACCCTTGGAGATCCCATGGCGCATATTCCGCACCCGTATCAGATGGACATGTCCTCGATCCTACACATGCATGCATGCATAGATGGACATGGGCGGCCCAGGACAAAAAGGCCGCACTCTCGGGATGCGCATCCCGAAACGGTATCATTGGGCCGTGAGGAGGAATAGGGGTCCTTTGGGTCCTTCAGCCTCCCCTTTCTCTGCTACTCCCCGGTCTCTTCGCGATTGCAACGCTGGCCAGTCATTCGTGTCGGGAATCCGGCGCGCACCTGACAAAATCTCCATTTTGTCCGTTCGTCTGATGATAAAGTCTTGTGGGTACAGACAAGAAGAGATGGGAAGGCTGCTGTTCTCTGTCCAAAGTCCAAAAGCCACGCCGCCTCGCTTTGGAGAACAACAGTCTAGGAAAAAAAGAAAACGACAAAGGTCCTTCCTGTTTGGGACAACTGGACGCTATCAGCAGCATTCGCGCTTGGATGGCGGTGAAGGGAGGGGGTTCCGGACGGACAGGCGCGTCGGGCTTCGTCGTCGATGATGCTGTCGGATCGGATTTCTGCAAAATCCCATGCCATCTTGCATCATGATGTGACTTCAGAGCGGGAATCCACGCTGCTGATATCGATATCTCTCTCGCTTGATTCTGGTATCAAGGCCTCCGATTGGTGAGGAATTTCGTCGCCCGTCTCCGTCGCGAGAGGCGCACTGGTAGCCAGCAATACAGTCCGGGTTTCCATCCCCGCTCCTACGGTACATGTCGACTTCAGGTTGCACGGAGATGGAGTGCGCAGTTTGCAGAAAATGTAGGTTTGTGTTGCTCAACAATGAAAAAAAGCTACATACATTGACTCCCTGATGCTCGTCTCATTCGCTTTCCAACCTCCGGCCCGTCGCTGTGATGCTGCACTTTGCCCTCTCAGACAGCCTCGCTTCCTCTGATCTCTGATCTAATCTCAGATTCAACGTAAACTGAATGCGCCTCTCTGAGGACCTTCAGAAGCCTGGGTGCTTCTTTTGGTAACTCCATCTCAGCCTGGATGAGCTCTGCAAGCAACTCCCTATCAACCTGCGCGCCAAAGCCGATCAGGGTCCTGGCATGGCTTGCCGCGACACCATCTTCGTACCCAAACACAGCCTCAAACCTGGTGACCACGCATTGGAGCATGATTTGCTGCGTCTCCGCTTCACAATCCTGGACGAATCTCCGTTTCATCAGGAGCTGCCAGGGCCAAGTAGCTGGTGAGGTTGATGCTGCCTCAACCAATGTGGTGGTTGGTGGTTTTTGGAATGGGCAGCTCTCTAGCACCTTGTACAGCACCTGGCTATCGTCCATGAAGGCGCTGGAGTACGCCGATTGAATGGCTCGAGACGTGATGAGCGGCCATATGGCGTCCATTCGAGGCCTTGTGAGTCGAATGCTCGGGGTTCTGAGCCAGCAAAGGAAGAATCTATCCGCTTCCTCTGGCTTGACGGTAGCTCCCCTTTGCAACAAGTCCTCGAAGAGCCAGTCAGGTTTGGCCCAGAAATTGACCGTGATCCGGTACAGGAGTGACGCTGGTCCTTGATTGACATCCGCATTGATGTCGGCCCCTTGATCCAGGAAGAAAAAGTACAGTCGCTTCAGAACCTTCTCCATCGGCATCTCGCTGCCGCCGTAGCAGCGCCCGATGATGCAACAGAGTTCCGTAAAGGCGCTGCGTCCATCTGCAGTCCTATGGTTTACTCTGGCACCCATTGCCACAAGGAAATGGACTAGACCCTCCACTTCTACTTTGGGGATCACATTCTCATTGTAATATTGAATTGCAATGAGTAATGCCGGTGTCCCCCCTTCTTGTGGACTGATATTCGCACCGCGCTCAACGAGCATCTTGATACACGTTACGATATCACGGGCCCTCCAGGCACTGAGACTCAACTGGAGGAGAGCGACTGCAAGAGGTGACTGGTTCCGCACATCCGCATGCTCCATGTCGGCGCCCGCCCTCAAAGCGCAATCGACGGCCGCCATGTTACCCGCCTTCATTGCTCTATGAAGGAAAGTGGTGCGTTCATTCGGAAGCTCTTCATTAACATGCCTCGTAAAGATTGGCTCAGAGAACGTCCAAGTATAAAACCTTGGCGTTGATGCTAAAAAATGGAAGATTGAAATGTTTCTTGAAGAGGCCCTGTCATGAATGGCAACACCAGAGGCGCCGTGCTGGATGAGGAGTCTCATCATGTCGACGTCGTGGCGCAAAAACGTCAGGAAAATTGGGAGAAACCACTTTCTGCTCAGCCGATCCATGAATGCCCATTCATTACGCCACATTGCAGTGACGGTATTGAATGCGAAAGCCGCGGGACACATTGAATCTGGTCTCGCCCCGCGTCTAAGCAAGTCACGAACAATTGGTAAACTTCCTGCACCAATTGCGTAATGCAATGGACTTGCCTCCATCCTGTCGATGGCATTGACGTCGGCAGAGAAATATACCGCTCTCTTAATTATGGAGAGGGCGAGTTCAGCGTTGAGATTGTTTCCCCGCTTAGCTGTCCAGAAAAGTGAGGAAGAACCAAATTCCCGAGCGTCTCGGCGATAAAGTTCTGGAGTCGTCGTGTCCCTCCAGAATTTTGAGCAGCAACAAAGCCGGGCAAGCGACTTACGCGGCATCTGCTTGATGACCTCAGATTTGAGCTCATTTGGAAGCTTGTTTAGGTGTGCCGGTTGAATCTCGTGAGAATTCATCTTGAGGTAAGCGCTTGACTGCCGTGGGATTAGTTAGGTTAAGAGCTTGCTACGAGGAGGTATCTGGCTTGGTGGAAGAAGAGAAAGAGAAGATGCGAAGAAAAGTGCATTTAAGGTGCTTTCTCTATCATCAACTTTTTCCCCCCTGTAAGCTGTTGACAGTGCTGGCACCTGGGCAGCACTTCTTTTACTCACCCACCGCGTATTTAAGCTGAGAACAGAGTGAGAAGTTTCTCAGAGCTGTCAAGAAGTGAAATTGAGGTCGTGAGCGGGTGAAGAAGACTGCAAAAGGGTGAAGAGGACTGCAAAGTGATGTGGTGAATGTATAGAAGTGAGATGTTGGGAAGAACCCTTAGAACCCTTCTTCCCAACCTGTATGGATATTCACCTTTTTTTCACGAAAATTTTTGTGCGTTCCCATGGTCCACCGCTACTTGTCATGACAGCGTCATGATCTTGAGGAGAGAAAGTTACGTACGTACCGTTCGGGGCTAGATGATGCCCTTGCGAACTCAAATTTGAGGCAGGGAGCATCAAGCGTGCCACCTCGTAGCCAGACTCGTTGAATCCATGATAAGGAGAAAAGATTAGTGATGCCCTTACGACCTCAAATTTGAGGCAGGGAGCATCAAGAGTGCCACCTCGTAGCCAGATTCGTTGAATCCATGATAAGGAGAAAAGATTAGTGATGCCCTTACGACCTCAAATTTGAGGCAGAGAGCATTAAGCGTAATATTCCGTGACCAGACTCGTTGAATCCATAATAAGTGATGCCCTAACGAACTCAAATTTGAGGCAGAGAGCATCAAGCGTGACACCCCGTGACCAGACTCGTTGAATCTGACGGGGAGAAAATATCAGTGGGCAACCTTCGTCACCGGCAAGATCCGCCTGGGGAGAGGCAGACAAAAATCAACACTGAGGAATGCAACGAGGCAATGGGGACGAATCGTCTTTCCGGTACCATGTGAGAAAGACGAAACAAGCTGGGAAAGATGATGGACGCTGTCTCTCCCAAGGGTCCCGCCCGTTTCCTGGAAAATTTCCGTCTGGAAGCGGCTCGGGGGGAGGCTCTGGCTCAATCTCAAGCGGCTCTAGCTCTGGGAGTGGAGGGTCCCCAAGTCAGAAAGCAGGGTCAAAATATCCTGAGCGGCTCTAGCCAAAAGTTTCGAAAAAAAAAGGAGTAGTTTTATAGATAAACTACGATAAAGTAATTAGTATGCTTATACACTGCCGCTCTAGACTAGTCCTTTCCACGACGCCAAGTCAGAAAGTTAAACACATTACCCAGAGTTAAAATATCGTGAGCTTATCTAGCCAAAAGCTTCGAAAAAAGGGATTCATTTTATAGATAAACTACGGCAAAGTGATTAGTATGCTTGTACACTGCCGCTCTAGATTAGTCCTTTTCACGACGCCAAGTCAGAAAGTCAAACACATCACCCAGAGTCAAAATATCCTGAGCTTCAAACCTGGGCTTTTCATGACGCCCTGAAGCGCCCCGTCTCCATGTCCTGCGGCACTACAGTGCGTATGGAATCGTTTGGAGCGAGCAAGACTTGATCAAAACTGAGAAACGTCTCATTCCGCCTGTTATTATCTTGGCAGGTTGGACACTTTTTTTTGGTCGTGGAAGGCCTGCAGGCAGCGTATCCTGCAGCGTGAAAGACGGTCAACTATTCTCGTCGTCCGATAATCTCCGCCGCCTGACACCTTTCAAGTCATTCTTTGGATATGGCGACTGTGCTGGTTCAACAACTCCTGGAGCCAAGATAAAAATGAAAAAAGAAAAATAAAACCAGCCCAACCCCGAAAGAGGTCAGGCAACGAAGAGTGTGTGGATCATAAGTCGAGGGCGTCGAGGCGGCGTTGTCCAGGACGTGCGTCTTCTTTTCTTCGCCACCCATTCGCTACTTAGGCTGATACGCGACTGCCGCAGCGTCACGAGCACCTTCTGTCGCTCAAGATTGCCGGATACCTTTGGCTGCCCACGGACTGCATCTACGTTCACTGGGCGTCGGCCAAGGTCCGGGTTGGTGCCGATGATGACGACACCACTGATCAGCAGGTCATCAAGAGGTTGTCAGGTAAGCCGGGCATCTTGTTCAAGGAGATTGCGCGCGCCGCCTACCATGAGAGTCGCGACCGCCTGGCCACGGAGCTGTTGAACCACGTACCGCGCGGGGGCAGGCAGGTGCCCCTACCGCTGGACATGGACGACGACATGGACGACGACATGGACGAGGACATGGACGAGGACGAGCTGGCGCTGGACAAGGCTATCGAGAGCGGGGACAGCGACTTGACGCTTTCCGTCCTCGTCAGTGTCAGTTCCTTCCAAGCAAGCATGATGTGTCTTTGTCGTAGCTGCCACTTTAGACCGTTCTTGCCTGCGTCTCTACGTCTAAAGCGGCAGTGTGCAAGCGCATCAATCATCAGAACTTGGCCAAAATGTATTTTATCCAAAGCTTTTGGCGAGAGACTCGTCTAAAGCGGCAGTATACAAGCGTACCAATCACTTCGCCGTAGTCTGTCTATAAAACTTCAGAATCGTGTCATACAGGGAACATCAAGCCTTTCTCCTTCCTCTTCAAGCTTCAAAGGAAATACCCTTGTAGAAGAAAGGAGTTCTGATGATTGGTGCGCTTGTACACCACCACTTTAGACTATTCTTGTCTGCGAATATATAAATGCGCAGCAGCACCAGCACAACCAACACCACCTTTCACAATCTTCTCAACCTCACCATCAAATGCGTTGTACTTGTCCAAGGCGGTCCTCAGGAGAAGCCAAAGCACTCATCGCCATTCTTCGACGCCATTTTCGACCTGTTTTCGCCTTGTTGAGCTCGTTAATAGGTATGGCCGAGATACGAAATCGAAAAGTACGCAACTAACTCGAAACGGCATAGTGTTCTATATCAAGATATTCCCCCAGCAGTTTACGCGCTGATTGCCTGGCCTGTTTCGACATGGTTATGCTCCCATTTGAGCCGATCTTTGCCGAGCCTACGTCGGATTTCTCGGCGGATACCAAGGAAATTCGAGTCACCTTGCAAGATCAATTTCTGACCGTGTTGAAGCGGCGGCAGCCGTCGCCAACTGTCAACGTTCACAATGTCTTTGCCAACAACCTAGACGCGCACAAGCGTGGGCTGAGCCGCGCAGCTACTTTTCACTTTGCTGCGGATCGGCTTTTTTTGTTCTATGATATGACGTCATCCGTCTATATTGACGATGACTTCCTTGATGACCTGCAGACATGGACGATACGCAGACATTGTACAGGGTGCATTCCAGAAACCACAAGCTACGGTCGAGGCAGCATCCATCGCGCCCACCTTTTTGGCCCTGGCAGCTACTGATAAGACGGAGATTCGTTCAAAATTGCGATCCGGAGGCGCAGCAAATCATGCTCCAATGCGTGGTTACCAGGTTCGAGGCTGTGTTTGGGTACGGAGATGGTGTCGCGGCAAGTCATGCCGGGAGACACAGCGGCAGCGTCGATCTCACGCCCCGAGCCATTGAATCGGCATACTTCAGCGCGTTCATGGACGAAAGCCAGGTGTTGTACAGGGTGCTGGAGGGCTGCCCATTCTAGAAATCACCAACCACCAAATGAGTCGAGGCAGCAGCCATCTCACCATTTATACTTGGACCTTCTCTGAGCCGGTTTTCAGGAGGCACATCAATGAAGAACTTCCGACTAAACGCACTAATTTTCCTGACGTTTTTGCGCCCAACTTTCGAGTATGATGAGACTCCTTGCACGGCGCCTCTGGTGTTGCCATTCATGATAGGGCTTCTTCAAGAAACATCTCAATCTTCCATTTTTTAGCATTGGCGTTTTGTACTTGGACGTTCTCTGAGCCAATCTTTACGAGGCATGTTGATGAAGAGCTTCCGATAGGGCTTCTTCAAGAAACATCTCAATCTTCCATTTTTTAGCATTGGCGTTTTGTACTTGGACGTTCTCTGAGCCAATCTTTACGAGGCATGTTGATGAAGAGCTTCCGATAGGGCTTCTTCAAGAAACATCTCAATCTTCCATTTTTTAGCATTGGCGTTTTGTACTTGGACGTTCTCTGAGCCAATCTTTACGAGGCATGTTAATGAAGAGCTTCCGAATGAGCGCACCGAGTAATGAAGGCGGCCAGCATCGTGGTCGAGCATTGCGCTTTGGAGGCGGGCGCCAATATGGAGCATGCGGATGTGCGGAACCAGACACCTCTTGCAGCCGCTCTCCTCCAGTTGAGTCTCAGGCCACCGACAGAACAGAGGCGAATCCAATATATTACGCGATCCGTGGAGGAAATCTTCAAATTATCGGCGATTTACTCAGATCTACCTTGATCGGCTTTGGCGCGCAGGTTGATAGGGAGTTGCTTGCAGAGCTCATCCAGGCTGAGATGGAGTTGCCAAAAGGAAGCACTCAGGTTTCTTAAGGTCCTCAGAGAGGCGCATTCACTTTCCGTCGAGTCTGAGATCAGAGCAGAGATCAGAGAACCCTTGAAAGGCGGTTGAGCGATGGGGACAGTGGTACATGACAAGAGTTGAGCCATATTTCAAGAAGCTCTGGGGCAGATAGCAAACCTCAATGAGAAATGGCCTGCGACTGCGGCACAATTTATTTTCAGACGGTCTCGAAGCTGCAGCGCACACGTGACAGACATCTCTTGTAACTGAATCATTCTCCAGACACGCTCGCTGCTTTCGATGGGGGCTGACGACAGTCGTTGAGCCGAGAATTTGTGCCTGGTCCCTCTGGCGCCAAACTTGCCGGCTCCATGAGGACTTTTGTTCTGCCACACAGATACGCAGTAGGGATGGCGAGCGCAGGCATGGTGTTTCTCTCCGCGATCAGCGCATCGGGGCTTTAGCGCTCACAATCGGTCCTGGCGCATGATTGGAGCAATTTATCCCCAAGACGCAATTAAATGACTGTGCTTGTACCGTGCCTAGATAAGAGAACTCGGACCGTCCGTTAATCAAAGAAGACGACGATACATATGTATGTACATATGTTCTGCTGAACAATGCAACTGACCATGACCATCATGAAGAGCCAAGCGGCGATTACTGATCACTGCAGACCGGCATCTGTGAGGAGTACATTGATGCATGAAAAAGGGGGAGGGGAAAAAAGGCCGTTGGAGAATGCATGTCTGTGAATGACTGTGCATACAATGGATGGAGTCTTCGACACCAATTGCAAGTCGTCAACTGATTGGCATCGCCTGCGTACCTTCAAGCAGGTTTATCTTTTCTTGGCGCGGAGACTGTTGGCTGCTGTGTCACCGAGACACGCCAATCCAAGCGGCATTCATCTCGATTGTCCCTCCCCTTCCCTTCAAGTCGGCCGGCCACAATTCATTGTTCAAGGTCGCACGGGCAAACGCGGGACGTCTGCGCAGTGCGCAGCACGCAGCAGCGCAGCAAGGGCATGCGAGATTGGCAACTGCATGACTGCGAAAAAGCAGGTGACGAAGGATGCATCTGATCCGGTGTTGGAGATTGATTGAAGACTGCTCCACATTGACATGACGGTTGCGATTCGGAATGGAATGAGTTGTGTGTTGGCCAACGGCGGGCCAATAATGACGCGGAGGCGGAGGAGCGGAGGGGTTTGGGCTTGAAAAAAAAAACTTGGCTGAAATTAAAAAAGAAAAAGACAAAGAAAAAGAAAAAAAGGCAACTGCGCCTAGCGTGAGGCGGTGCAGCCGGTGCAGCCGACCGGATGAATTCCAAGCAAGGGGCGAGCATGAGCATGCAGGAGAACGTCTCCAAGAACCTTGTTTTGCAGGCGTTCATTTGGGGGGGAGGGTTTCTTACTTGCTTCTTCTTTTTTTTTTTTTTCTTTTTTCTTTGTTGAGCGGAGATGCAGCGGCAGTCGCCCCTCGTCTCCGCGGCCTTCCGCTGCCAGCCAGCCAGCACATGTGTAAAAAAAACTTGGCCCATCTATCCATCATGCTGTGTGGACACGTGCATCGTTCTCCGGTCTCCGTAGCTCCCTTGCCGATTCTCGAGGCTTTTTGGAAGTGCAAGCAGGCTGGCAGGCTGGCAAATCCCGAGACAGACAATCGCACCGGGCCAGCCACAGCCGCCATCTCGCAAAGTACTTTACGTACTTGCTGCCTGCACCTCGTGACCGGTGTGAACCTGTCTGTTGTTGAGAAACAAGGAAAGAACGAAGCAAAACATCCTGATTTGATCCCATGCCACCTTCCCCAATTGCAGTGCCGCCCCTCAGCCGCATGCAGACGGACATTTTGCACGGAGTACTGTACTGCATTCACTCTTTCACTCTGGCCCCCCAAACTCCTCTAACGACCGACTCCCTCTGACGACTCCGTGTCTTCGCCTCGTCGTCATCTTTGAAACCTGCAAAGGAGGCTGAGTGAGGCTGGGCTTGCTGCTTGCTTCTCTTTGGGACCGCTCCCTTTGGGCCGTTCCCTCCCGTCTGCCCGCACTCCCGCACTCCTGCGCCCCTGGCACCCCTGGCACCCTGGCAACCTGGCAACCGCTGTCGCTGTGCCTGCGATAAGCGTAGCACAAAGAGTGACGGGACACAGGAAATGACAGGCCTGTGTCGCGACTGTCTCGGGTGCCACAAGACACGCTGAGATTGCCTGTTGTCGAATCTCTTGACCTCTACCGTCTTTTTTGCTTTCATGTTGTCTACTCCCAAGCTTGCGCTCTCTTTCTCTCTCTCTCTCACAACGTCCAACTTGGCCGCTTCCACCAGCCCCGTCGCCATGACACGCCACGGCTATGTTGCCCTGGTCAGGCTTGACGGTGACGACGACGACGACGACGGCAATATGTCGCCGCCACTGCCAGCCACAAGCGCATACACAAGCGCATACACAAGCGCAGGCACGAGCACAAGCAGCCCATCCCCGCCGCTAGTCCGACCGGTCGCCAAGCGTGTTGCAACGCCCCTCGGCCTATTCCTGGATGATTCCAAGCCCAAGGGCCTTGGGATGAACTTTGTCGACGCCATGTCACCTGCTGAAACTCCAGACCCGACTTCCGGCGACCATGTTGTTTCCCGTTCGAAGCCTTACGAGCATCAGCCGCTGCCGCAGACACGACAACAAAACCCCCCTCGTGCGACTCCCACGGACAGCTCCTTCACTTTGCTTCGGAGCCCTCGCAGCCCTCGCAGCCCTCGCAGCCCCTTTGCACTGGCACCCACCGGATACAATCCAGACGAGGCCCCGGCTACGCCTAGCGCCTGGAACCCTGTCAACATAATGACAGAGTCATTGCCGCCCCCCGATCACGACAGCCACCTTGACCTGACTGATGGACGCCCACTTCGCACCGCAAATGTGCGCGCGGATACGAGGTTCGCCCATCCGAAGCCGGTAACCCATCCACACGCCATGATTCATACCATCCCTGACCAGATGATTCGGTCTGGGTCCGCCGCCGACAACATCGCGCAGCTCGAGGCCACTGCCGAGAGGCTTTCCGTTACAAGTTCGATTGACGATGCGATTCGTGACTTGCACGGCGAGTTAAAAAGGAGCGACAGCCGACGATCTGCGAATCTCGCTCTCGCCGCCGCCGCCGCCGCCGCCAGCACTGCGTCTTCAGTTGCTGATGCAAACATAACGTCGCATGCGGGTTACTCGAGCCGCGTCCTGTCACCAGCTGCATCCATCGTCTCCATAAACACTGCTGCTCGTTACGGCGGATACTCACCTGCAGCCTTCGTCGTCATGTCCCCCAACACATCGCTGTCGAGTCGCTTGCGCTCCGGCTCTGCCAACTCGGCTGGCCGACCGGATGCAACCTTTGACAATGCTCCCAGCATAAGGTCAAGCAAACTGTCTCTGAGCGAGGTATCCGAGTCGGATCCGGTTTCTCTGAACCAGCAAGCCTTTGACGACGCCGATGCTGCTGCCGCCTTTTCTCCCTCGCCGTCGCCGCCTGATGAAGGGAACCCAGACAATCTGGAAAATCAAGATGCCGAAAATCTGCAGTCACAATCATCAGGACAAGATGTGGCTCTTGCCGCTGCCTATGTGCCCGACGCAGGTGCTTCCTACGAAAAGCTGGACCATCAAGCAGTGCCTTTGACCAGCCCTCAATCCGCCCCTCCTCCCGTCTTCATTGACTTGCCCACGCCGCAAGAAGAGCAGGAAGGATTTGAAGATATTCAGCGACCCGAAAGCGCCCAATCCAACAACACTTCGGAGCAAGCGCGTGATGCTTTCATCGACTTTGATGGGGTTCACTGGGAACCTGAAGACGAGGAGGACTTGTACGTGCCAGCAGAGCTCGAACAAGACCTACCCACACCTCGTCCCGTTCCGACATCCACGGCGCGACCGACATCTTTCATTGATCCATCTAGCGGCCACAAAATGCTGTACTATCCTGCACGTGTCCCTGCCATGCTGAACCTGCCCCCCAAACTGTCTACCAAGCCAAAGACAGCTTTGAGAAACCAGAGACGATCTCAAGTCCTCAGTGCCATGCAGGATGGGAGGAACATGACACCCTCGCCCTCGAAGAAAACTCATTCTGCTTTCACCGACTTTGGGCTGTCGCCCCCAGCTCCCGCGGAGGCTGAGGCTGAGGCTGAGGCTGAGGCGGCCCCTGTCCGGGAATCGTGGTTGCCAGACCCCCTTGCAAACCATCGAGACTCTTTTGTAGCATTGTCTTCACTCGACCTGTTGGATGCGCCAGAACCGAGCCAGTCGCAGCAGTCTGACGTCAGCCTCAGGTCAGAAGAGACGCGTCAAGGCTTGGTGCCCAGGACGCTACGTCGTCCCGAGCGGCTGTCAAAAGAGGCAAAGGACAACCGAAAGTCGAGGGCATCTATGCTCAGCAATTTGCCGCCACAATTGCGAGCCAGCGTCTTTTTTGATCTTCCCTCCATATCGCCAGAGGTCGAAATCAAAGACGGTTCCGCCACGGCTACGCTCGACAGCATCCTCGATGCATCCGCCAATGCCCCCGTGAGTGCTTTCACGGACCATACCTTCGCCGGCAGGCTGGGATCCGAGGTGTACGGGAAGCAAAAGAAGCGCCAGAGTAAATCGCCTGCAACTCTGCAGCCTGCGACACCGGAACCCAAGCCCAAGAAGCGCTCGTCCATGATGTGGCTGAGTAAACGGTCCAGTAATTATGAGGCCTTGTCTCAGAAGCGGCCGCACAGCAGCATGGGTATTCCCTCTAACGGGGCAGATGAAGAATCCGACGGCCGTCTCTCCTCGGAGAGCGTCAATAGCGGAGACAGGATGATGATGATGATGATGGAGGATGAAGAATTGAACGAGGGGCTGGAGGGTCAGGAGGAAGACATTCCCGATGACGATTACCAAGGTCCCCCCACCACGCTCCTCGCCGAATTACAGCTACGCAAGCAAGAGCAGAAGGATCGAGTGAAGAATACGAGCAAAGGTTTCCCCAATGGCAATTATGCCACTTTATTGGAAATGGATACCATTGCCGAGGCACAGAGGAAGAACCGCCAGGCCAAGCGTGTCAACCTCGCTTGGGAGGATTCCGATGCCCACGTCGACCAGAACGGGTCGGACGACGAGGACGTGCCGCTAGCCATCGTCGCGGCCATGCAACGTGGCGCAAAGAACCGTGCAGATCTTGAACGACCTTTGGGTCTCATGGAAAGAAGAGAAATCGAGGACAACGAGCCGCTCAGCCATCGCCGTGCTCGCTTGCGAAAAACAGGCAGCGCGGCCGCTGGGCCTGATTTTGTGCACCGCCTGAGTATGATGTCCCTCTCGGTCCCTCGCACTCTGCAGGTTCCGTCTCAGAAATCCAAGTCGGACGTGACAACACCAAGCCCAGAGCCGCGGACGCCCGAGGTCGAGGTCGAGGTCGAGGTCGAGGAGATTGAAGAAGAGTCATTGGAGAATCGGAGACGTCGGCTGGCCAACAAGGAAGGAGAGCTGCCAAAGACGCGTCCCGTCAGTGCCGCCTTTTCGGCTGAGTTGTTGAGCCAGTTCGGAGATGCCGCATCGTCATCGACCAAGGATGAGTCAATAAAGAGCAAGAAGAGCAAGAAGGAGGGGGAGCAAAGGGGCGCCACGCCGGATCCCTCTGGCGAAGAAGAGACTCTGGGACAGCGCCGACGACGACTACGGACAGAGCGCGAGGCGAGGGATCGCGAGATCAGCTACGGGGCTTCAGCAGGGGCCTCGCCCACGCCGGATCGACAGCAACGGCGTCTCAGTATGGCCAATGTCTTGTCTGCTCATCCCAAGCGAGAGGCGGACTCGCGCGCGCACGAGGAGAGGTCACGGCATGAAGCCGAGAGGCTGGCTGCCCGGGACAGAGAAAGAAAAATGGCAGCGTTGAGGAGCCAGATGCCGACATCTCTGCCACAGATTGGTGTTCAGAGATCTGGAGGTTATCTGGACGGGGCCCTGAACGACGGCTCGGGCGGTCAAGCATACATGGCCGCCTTGTCAAGTCCCGGCCGACCCTCGTACGGACTCGCAGCGGCCGGCAGTCGATCCAGCCTGATGCTGGGCTCGGGGATGGCGCCGAACTACGGAGTTCCGAGGGGTCATTATCTGCCGGCGTACGGGGCCATGGCTGGGATCAGAGTACCAAGTCCCGCAGGATCTCATTTCAACATGCCTCCCTTGAGCCCTTACCAGCCTCGGCCGGCAAGTGCTGTAGTTGTCTCCAATGGAGGAGGCATGATGCCCGGGCAAATGACCAACGACCGGCCCATGGATCGTGTGCAGCAGTGGCGATACAGCATTCGGCCATGATTGGACCCCCGCAAAGACGGCGGCGACAAGATGCGGGATTTGGTCATCAGTGATGGATGATTTGGTGGCCAATGCACTTGACTTGTACTATTTCAGAGCAAGAGGAAGCAGTGATACTTGTGTCGAGGCAAACTTTCTTTCTCCCTTTTTTTTTTTTTTTTTTTTTTGAGATACAACGATTGCATTGGGTTCAGGACAATCTTGGACAAGAATATTGGACAAGAACCATGATCAAATGTATCCGGTTTGGCATCATTATAATGAAGAAGATTGATGTTTGCATTCATTTTGATCATGCCTCTTCACATTATAGAGACGAAGATTATGATGTCGCTAGAAAACAAAAGGGGAAAAAAATCGATACTAAGCCAAGAAGCCTCGTATGCCTGACTCAGTCAGTACCAGGAGAGACCATGAATCAGCGACCTTCCCATTTCGGATCGCCGCGCAATACATAACGAAATGTCATTGGCTACGAGAGGAATGGATTGGACTGGACAGGGTGGGCTTGTCACCTCTATTTTTTTCTTTTTCTTTCTATTTCTTTTTTCCCTAATTTGTGCCAGAGAAGCGACGGGCGTCGAGGCTACTGGGACCCGGAAAGTACTGGGGAGAGCTGAATCACATCACGCAAAACTCCAAGCTCAGAACTTGCATTCTGGACTGGACCTGTGTCTTGGGGGATGGAAGCCGACTGGTCGGTTTGGCACGGCATGGCATCATGGCAAAGTGATTGGAAAGGCCCGCGGTGAGAGCGTGTGGGTCGGCAGTAATTCCGGATTACTGTTATCAGTTGATTTGGTGGGAGAGGGGAGAAAAATAATAAAAGAAGTCGGAATCATGGGGTCGAGCTGCAGGTTTATTTGGGACGTGCTGCGGAATCTACCCGGGTCTATAGAGTACATGTCTGTACATACATGCAGTACGTACCTAGTAGATATCGTGAGTCTGACTCGGAATATCGGCGGTGAAGAAGACAATCAGACACACGCAATGCTCTCGTTTTTTATTTACTTTCTTGTTCCAAGTTCCAAGATGCATATTCTTGTTTCCCTTGAACGGGCCCCAGCATGGGCCGCCCTAGCAAACAGGTTTTTTTTTTTTTTTTTTCATCTGGGGTTGACCATGTGGCGACGCAATTGAGGAGGTCTGCTGCTCATGGCCCGTGGCATCATTTGAGCCGTTGTACATATCAAACATGACGTGGCGAACCAAAGGATTTGTGATGCGTAAAGGGAATAGGAAAGAAGGAAAGGAGGGAAGAAAGGAAGAAAACAAGTTTATTGGCAAGCGATTTTTTATTTTATTTTTTTGGCATGCATGTGTTGGTTGAAACAACGACGAGTTGATTGGCTGGGCAGGATGGATGGGTGAAATGAAAATGTCCGTTTTCGCAGGTCGAAAAAAAAAGCCCCCCCCACCCCCCACAATTCTGCACGCGCCTCGTTGGGCCCCACCGGCGCTCGCGCACCCCTCCCTCCGCACACTCACAGACACTCACACACACACTCTCTCTCACACACACATCCTCACACGACACACGACACACGACAGGTCAAGCCTCCTCTTGCTATCTCTGTCCCCTCTCCCGCGCCAGCCTTGATCCGGAATCCGATTAGGCATCATCGTCCAGGAACCAGATTTTTGCCCTCTCCCTCTCCCCTCCCTCCCCCAAATCGTGGGTGTGTGCGTGTGTGCGTGTGTGTGTGTGTGTGTGTGTTTGGGACCGTGCAATGCACTCTGCCAATGACCTTTTGGGCCCTTCACGCTTCATTGAATCCGCGTGAGCGGCCCTGTCTCCAAGAGTGCCTGATCCCCGATCATCGTATCGTCCCACTGCCGCTGCGCCCGTCACCGCATCTACTGGGCGCAATTTCCGACGTGCTGCCCAGCACACATTGAGGCTACATTGAGGCTACATTGAGGCCACACTCAGGCCACACTCAGGCGTGTGCGTTTGTGGCCGTTTTCGTTTTTTTTTTTTTGTGTCCTTTCTCCCTCTATTTTTTCTTGCCTTCTGGCTTTTTTCTTTTTTTTTTTCCCCTCTTCGTTCGGCCTGGAACCCCTCGTCCAAGAGGCCTCGTCATCAGAGGCCTCGTCATCAGAGGCCTCGTCGTTCTTCGTCTCTTTGGCTCAGCCAGGCTCAGCCATCATGTCGACCGCCAATCCCCCGCCGAAACGTCGTTTCGCTCCCGTCCCCATCGAAACGACGTTTCAATCGAATCGCATCACCAATGCGCCAGGCGGCCCGGCCACAGAACCAACACCCGAACCATCTCCTCGCTCAGCATCGCCGCTTCTGCCGCCGCCGCCGCCGCCGCCTTCGCACCAGCCGCGGCAGAAGCGGCGCTTCCATCCCCAATTGATTGAGACATCCCGTAGAACCAGACGAGTCGGCGATGTCGTCCCGGCCACGAGGCCGACTGACAAGACTGACATCACCCCTTACACAAACCACATCTACCTTGCCAAATCAAAGCACAGAAGGAGAAATGGAGACACGACCGAGGACGAGGCGGCGAGGGACATCCTGCCAACAAGGAGAGAGTCGGAGGATCAGGGTTTCTCCGAGTACCTGCTGGGACTTGCCGGCAACGAGGCGTCGACACAGATGGAGGAGGCACTGGCGGCCTTTCCCAACAGCCGCGCTCGCGAGGGCGGCGTCGCCCACTTCTACTTCCGCGAGAGTTCCGACAGCAGCGAAAACGCCCAGCGCGACCAAGATGACGGTGCCAGGCCGAGGAGCCGAAGAAAGTCTTCTGATTTGGGGCTGAACTGGTGGCACAAGCACATGCAAGAGCACGCCCAGCAACTTGAACACGAGCGGCTCGACGACGACAACGACATGATGGCGCTGGACAAGGAAGGCCACGGCAATCGGGACGGCGACGGCGACGGAGACACCATTATGCGGACAGACGCGGATCTTGACAAGATGGATCTGCCCATGCCTCCGGATCCATTGTGGACGACGACGACGACGACGACGACGAGCAAAAGAATCGACCCTGCGGACAGGAGGGACTCGATGGCTGATATCCAGCATCTCGGAAGCTCACGAACGCCCAAGGACGGAGACGCGACTGTCGGGCGACCACGTCCGGACCAGACGCAGAAGATGGACGACTTTTCCTCCCCTGGAGGACCGCCGCAGGTTCGCGGTGCCGCGGGCGCCGGATTCGCCCGTCCGTTTGGTGCGTTTGGCCTCAAGCCAGAGGATCCCAGAGCGCTCCTCATCCGACAAGCTGCGTCTCCGCCGATGCTGGGCAAGGACCTGGCGTTTCGGCAGTGCCCTTCGCCCAAGCAGACCAAGCTGGAAACGGACCACCCCTTCTTCCACAACGAGGCGATCAAGCAGCACAATCGAGACACGACCGGGCAGGGGGGCCTGTGGAAAGGATACTGCTCCCGGTCGGAATCCAACAAGGACCTTGTCGTGCCGGCGGCCGACTTCGGCAGCAAGCCCAGCCTCTTGACCGTCAAGGAGCCGCGCATCGGCACCGCTCCCACGAGGAATTGCGAGCCGATCATGCTCCGCGGCGTGCACGAGCGGCTCCATCGCCAGAAGGCGCAGGCGGAGCGCGACGAGAAGATTGCGTCCGAGTTTGGCGACGACTTTGTCACTCAGGTCTACAACTACCTGTCGCTCGGGTACCCGGCGACGGCGCGCTCGTTTGACGAGGAGCTGTCCAAGATTAGCCGCGTGCCCGTTGCGGAGCTCTCGAGCCGGGACCATGAGCAAATGGCCAAGGGCCACATGCTCGAGATGAAGCTGGACGAGACGCCCGAGGAGGAGCGGTGTCCGCGCTGGAAGGCCCTGAGGATCTACATCATTGAGTGGGCGTCGCAGCACCCCAACCTGGACAACCTCGATCCCATGGCGTGGGGGGTTCGGGAGCGCCGTGGCAGCTGGGCCGTTTAGAAGACGGCCCTTTGCTCGCGCACCACCATTTGATGATTGGTTGGTGACCCTTACCACCACCATATCAGCCCATTTGACACGTACATGTGCGTATTTGACATGATTTTTGGCACAAAGCACGCAGCGAGAAGAGAAGACGCCATCTGTATACATCCAAGCACTTACCTACCTACCTACCTACCTATCCACCTACCCATCCATCTATCTATGTACATAGACAGTTGTTATGACGCTTGGCCATGAACCAGATATATATATTGCCGCCAGGCACTAGAAAGAATAAATAGCCACCACACTTGATTTGCTCTTTGTTTGTTTTTTAAATTTCCCGCGAATCAGACAAGACAAGGCATACATTTGCGTACAAGTTCAAACGCGTTCAAGTACGTGCCAAAAATATGCAGCTAGTGCAGTGCTTTTCTTTTTTAGAACCGTTTGATTTTCTTTTCTTGCCCTCGAATAGAAATATGTGATGTAGCAAAGCAAGCGTTTGGTTTGGCGGACTAGCATTTATGGGCGCGCCGTTATTTGAGCCAGACTGCAGATTGACGAAGACGAAGCAGACCACCAGGAGGATGTGGAAGAGGAAGAGAGACGGCCGTCCAAGATGCAGAAAGTGGTCGGCAAATCGCTTTCAAAGAGGACATGGAATTCACGCTGGGGTGTTTGCGCGACCTCCGTGATATGCTACATGGTGTTTATTCAGCACGACATGTACATTTTGTCTGCCTCACGTCTTTTTTTTTTTTTTCCACGCGCTGCTCTAGGCGGGTGTTTGTGCTGCTGCTTTTCACCCAAGGAACCTACGTGTATGTGAATGGGCAGACATTAAACAGATTTGCTTCCTCTGCCTGATATTTGTAGATTCATTCCATGATGTTAGAATCCTATCCTCGTACTAACTCGGTTTCCGACCCCCCAGTTTCCCTCTTCTCTCTTTCTTGACAAAGAAAAAGCGGCCTCACTGTGTTCCACCGAGTCTGCTACGTTGGCATCATCTGTCCTCCTCCTCCTCTTCTTCTTCTTCTTCCTCATCCTCTTCTTCCTCCTCCTCGTCCTCCTCCTCCTCGTCCTCTTCCTCCTCCTCTGAATCGGCGATGTCGTTGATGGCGGGCAGCACCCCGTCTTCGTCGCTTCTCGATCGGACAGCAGCAGCAGCAGCAGCAGCAGCAGCAGCAGCGCGACCGCCATTGACTTCTTTCTGGCTGCCGTTGGGCTCCCCTTCTACCCAAATGACATTGTCTTCGTCGTCGTCGTCGTCGTCGTCGTCGTCGTTGCCGTCGTCATTACTGCCGCGTAAGAGACCCGAGTTCTGCTTCATCCTGCGCCGGAGAGCCATTTGATTTTCCAACAGGTCCAGCTTGCCCTTGAGGGCCAGAAGACTGCTTAGTCCCTTGGCGCGCTCGGCGAGCACCTTTTGCAGTTCGTGGAGGTTGTGGACGACGGCGGGCTGAGTCGCGAGGGAGCCGCCGTGGGAAACGAGGGTCCATTGAACCCACGTCATGAGGTTGCCGGCGCGGCCCGGACGGCGGTACAGCCGGGCGGCAAGCTTTGTGAGGAGGTTGGAGGCGAGAGAGCTGTCTATTCTCTCAATCGTGTTCTTGACCGTAGCAAGGTCTGTCGTGTGCAGGCACGATTCGAGAAGATCTGTGTCGTCGGTTCTGAGGGCCTGCGTGAGAACCGTGGTGAGGGACTGATGCGAGGGTGGCACGATGGCGGCGCGGCCGGCCACTTGCGATGACGTCCTGCTAGCGGCGGCGGCTGCGGCGGCAGTCTGCTGAAGCACAGCGGGCACATCAATGGTGGTGTCATTGTTCCCGCGCAGCAGCTCTCCGAAAGATGGCGCGGCGTCTTCGCTGTCCGACTCTTGCTGCGCGCTTTTGCTCAGAGCGCCGTTGACTGGAGCGGCGGGCGCGTCGCCGTTCGATCGCTCTACCTCGGTCACCTCTTCTCCATCCGAAATGTCGACGTCGTCGTCGTCGTCGTCGTCGTCGTCATCGGAATCAGCGTCTGAGGAAATCTCAATCGTCTCCGCCTGTGAGCCTTGGAGGGCGTTGGTGCCCGCCACAGACGTCCGAGATTCGTCAATGGTATTCCTGGTGGCAACTTTGGCACTTGACTGGACGACCGGGGCCGCTATTGTTCCCGGTGCCTTTCGCTTCGTAGACATGGGCATTTGGGACGTGGGCGCCGCAACGCGACTCCCAATGTGATGACGGACGAATGTGCGGACGAGTGGCCAGGTCCAGTCAAAAACTTGGTGAGGATCAGCAAGCCAAAGAAGAAAGAGAGGTTTGATACAAATGGCCGTGACCGTGGGGATGGAATTACCCGCTTTAATTTTTCCAAAGAATGGAACAGAATAAAGCTGGTTTAGCGAGCCAGGAGATTGTCCCTAGCGGCTATAAAATAGTAATAAAGTGGTGAAAATGCGGCAGAAAATGCAGTTATGTCAACATGTCATATTGAGTAAGGTCTGAGATGCAAAACTTCAGGGCCGCCGAAGGGAGAATAAGAAAAAAAAAAAAAAAAAAAAAAAAACGGAAACTTTTTTCTGGGTCCC